>CANXYC010106238.1:0-10846 GCA_948193065.1 Aleurites moluccanus | reverse complement strand
ATAATATGTGAATTGATATGATGTATGTTGAGTATAAGTCTTATAAGGCAATTTGGATGTTATAGGGGAAAGTTCCCAAGTTAAAGCAGTCGACGGCGAGTCGCGGGCTTGCTAGTGGTCTAGGAGTCTAATTTTGGGAGTTGTTATTAGAGGTGAGTCTATATATATGTTTGATGCATACTACATTTATAAGTCATGTATTTATGCATATGAAATGATAAACTTGCTTGAAAACCATTAATGATCCATATTTAGGCAAATTTGCCAATTTGACCTTAAATGGAACCACTAAAATACCTAAATTTGGCACAAACTTTTATTGGCTATAAAATATTATCTAAAAGGCTTTTTGACCTGAAACCAAGCCCAATCATCTTTTATATATATGTACTTGATATTGGTATAAAGAAATTGATATGTATATATTGAATTCAAGGAAAACCGGAAAGTGCCTGAAAAATGAAAACGGACTCGTAATTTGGGAGCCAGTTGCGGCAGCGCAAACTGGGCTCCGGCGGGCCAAAATATGAAAATGTGCAAAACCCTTCCTTTGGATTTATTATTGATATAAATAATTATATAAGTCATATTTGAGACTCATTTTGATATATTTATACCATATGTGACATTTACATATAATATGCTATAACAGGACTATTGCGATGGTGTAGTAATAAACCATCGGCTGTGATCACAGATTTATGCTATGGCCCTTGCTAGGGAGGGTAAGAGTATTCCGTAAGCCATGGTTGTTTAGGGAAGATATGATGAATGGAAGTTATAGTAAGATATATGATATATGATATGTTATAGATATCCTGTTATATTATATGCATTATGATCCATACTTTGTATTTCTTCATGCTACCATTAGCATTTCTATCTACAGATCATTAATGGAAAAATATGACTGTCATGAATATCATTGCATACTCATATATAAATTATGACTCACTGAGTATAAAGTTATACTCACCATTTCAATGGTTCAATGTTTTCAGGACCTCAGTAAAGAAGTCATCCATTGGCTATTCCATCTCCAGCCTTGGATCAGATATAGGTATCGAGGTCCCTCCAGTGTATAGAGTTCCTTGGTATATAATGTATAAAGGTTTGAATTGACTTAAGTGAGATGTTAAATGATCAAATGATAAAATGCTATGACATAGATATATGTATACATTGTACGTATATATGATATATGAGTTTGAGATAAATGCATATGTGATTTATGATATGGATGAGAATATTGAAGTGCATTTTGAGTTGCAATTGAAAATTGGAGGATATAAGGGGATGTATGTATGTTATATTGGGAGTGCTTTATTATATGTTTTGCGGATAGCTTAAGTCAGAGTTTCAAAGGAGACTCTGTCAGTTTTTTTGCATGCATGTTTGGTAATATGATTTAAAAAAAAAAATTATGACCTAAAATGTATCATAGGTTAAGTAATGAATGTAATTGTTTAAGTATGGGTTCTTCGTGGTACTGATGGCTTAGGCATTACCCGTACACTAGGACCGCCATAGTCTAAAGTTAGGCTGGTCAGTAGTGCTGCTAGCAATAGGGGACATCATAGCTATGAGGCCCCACTGGATAATTCAGACCTTGAAAATCTATTGCAGGAGCCAGAACAATATGTCTCCTAGGACGACAGGATTGAAGTATTTTTTTTAACTCTTTTTTTTTTCTTTTCTCTTCTTTTTCTCTCTCTATCTTTTTTTTTTTTATAATAAATGCATAAAGACAACCATGCTTGAGAAAATAGGTGCTGGGTTTAATTTAGCTTATTTGGCAAATGCTTTATCGGCCAAAACCCTAGTAAAGTCCTTACTAAAGCCCACTGGCTTTGCATCTTTTCTGAAAATCAAGACATCCCCTGAGAGTAATGTAACCTTGATCAAGGCATTAGCTGAGCAGTGATGGGATACCACTAATACTTTCCATTATCCATGCTGGGAGATGATACTTACTCTGATTGACCTATCGATGCTGATTGGTCTTCATTTCAGGACTCGTCACCTAGATCTTTGCTCAGATTGGAGGCCCACTTTTACTCATGAGGATCTGATTTAGCTCATAGGTTAGGATCCTCCTCGGGATCATATATTGGTGCCTCGCACTTGGCTTCAGGCTCACTTAAAAGAGATGGAGTCTTTTACGGAAGAGGTATTTGATGATGAGGTTATAACCATATTGATGATGTTGATTCTGGCGGGATGCACATTTGGCCATACCCATCGAGACTCTGTTAATATGAATATACTATCGAATTTGATGGACTTGACTCTGCTGGGTGAGTATGATTAGGCTGGCGCTATTCTGAGCACTATATACTAAGAGATGTTTAATATGTCTCGGGGAGCTTTCAATTCTTACGGAGGGACTTACTTTATCTAGGAGGTACGCTCTGCACCTTTTATTTGAATTTTTGCTTACTCTTTCTGCTTGAATGTTTGAATTAGGTATGGGCTTACGAACACTTTTTGATGCTTTCCCCTACTCTCAGTAGCCCTAGGCTAGATGTATTCCCTGTTGGTATCCGGTGGAACAGGGAATACTAGACTAGTTCGAATTTGCATGAGTTCAGGATGATTAGAGCATTTTTTGATAGCCTTGATACCTTTTAGGTACTTTCTGACTTTATTTTTGCTCATATTTCATACTTTTTATTCACAACAATCATTTTTTGCAGGTCAGCCGAAACCTTACACCAACAGGATACAATTGATGCCTAAAGAGCTTGATCTATGCACCACCCTGGCTTGTTCTTGACTGTTGCTTCGCTCTCCACATCACAAGTTTTACTACTTGGGAGAAAGGGTTAGAGTTTAGACTATCAGTAGGTGGATGGTCCCAATGCATCCACTAATTGACATGAGATGGAATATAGACATTCGGGCACCGGATGAGGCTTATAATGGTCTTCCAGTTAATCTGTATGTGAGTCATCGAGATGACTATATGATATTCTGTCATACCCATCTGATGGTCCCCTATTGGTGATCCATTTAGGCATTTCGAGTGCCTATCTGATGTTGCGAGACATTCTTTTATCAGACCTATCCCAATACATAGTGTGGGTACATCTGTGGGTCTTCTTTCAGCTGATCCTAGTGTCGGCCCAAATATTTGGACTGATTCTGATAGGGTCCCTTTGGGTCCTAAGTACTGGCTTACTGGGGATATTTCTTATAATGATGGCCTTGGTGAGATGTAGATATACCATGTTCTAGATGTGGTCCATCCTTTGACACATATTTTTCCCGACTATCCCTAGGTATGTTCATGTTTAGCTATTGGTTTTGCTTTTGGAAATGATCCTTAGTAAAGCATTTCTAATCTCGTCATCTCATTCCTGCAGATTGCTATTGAGTGGGCCCATCATAATTACTGAATAGGCTGTAGAATGGAGTAGGCTTTAGCAGTCTTGCTGACCTATCTTGAGTTTCAAGCTGGCCGATCTCATCCACAAGAGGACCCTCGTCGGCATCGTCGAATAGACTAGTAGCTTGCCTGAGCTTTTCCTTTTCTTGTTCATGCTTTTGCTATTCTTTTTTTGTTTTTCAAATTATGATGTATGGATGATATTATATATCCATGGCATTATGTATGCATGAAATTTTATGACTTTTCTACCAGACTTCCCATGAATGCAAATTACGCAAATTATGCGATGTTGTGAAACGTTATGCAATTTTATATCTAAAAATGCAAATGAATGAAATCAAATACACTGAAATACCCTAAAATGCCTAAAAATGCCTCTTGGGACCGTAATTTTTCAAATTCTCTCAAATTTTTGCAAATTTTCTCTCAGGAAGAGGCTTTGTCGCTGGCCCCATATGGCGGTGTTGCCCTTGCACTTGGCGGTGCTTGCTGCACTATTCCTATGCGCCCTAACCCATTTCTCAACATTTTTTTATAAAAGTGGATCGCCTTCTTAAAATGTCATTCCTACTTTTTGTCGCTCTATTCTGCATATTTTTTTTTTTATTTTTTCATTGTTTTAACTCAAAATGGAGCCCTACTACAATTGTGGACTAAAAACCTAGACTAGGTCGAAAAAATTAATTTTGGTAAGTATGGGATCAATTTTGTTTTGACCTTGAGAGGTGTGAAAGTGGACTGAGACTTTCTTAAGGCCTATATGAGATCTTGGGACCCTGTGGACCATGTATTCCGATTTGGGATAGTATAGAAGAGATGTGGCTCACTTTTGAGGAATTTAGTGCCATCCTTGGTAGCAACCCAGATACTGCTCTAGCTGTTCCCAAATATCGGGTAGGATATTTTTACTCTTTCAGGAGGCTTCTAGGGTTGAGTTATGAGCTAGCTAGCTCTATGGTGGTAGAGGGTTAGATTAATTTGACTATAGTCATGGCAAAATTTTAGTATCAAAAAGATCTAGGAGTCAGGTTGAGATAAAAGTGTAGGATGACTGCCTTGGTTTTATGTTTGATTGTTGAATGCCTATTCTTCAATTCACCTGGTTGGGGAGATATCCGAGTGGTGGAGCTGATTGCTCAGATAGAGCGAGGCTCTACTATTGCTGGTCTGATTTTGGCAGAGACCTTGCATAGTTTAGATGGCAACAATAGAGTTGAAAGGCCTTGGTCTGTTAGCCCAGTCATACTATAGGTAAAAAAAAAAACCCTCTATACTTCCTCTTTTCTTCTTATTCTTATTCATTTTTAATTTTCCAATCACCCCTTATTCCTTTTATGTTTTGCTTAGAGATCATCTTCGAGTGGTGGGACCCCTAGATAGGATGCCATATTCTACTGCTCAGTACCAGATGCGGAGGACCTTGATCCACTTTGACTTAGAGAAGAAGTGGATTGCCTGGATTCTAGAATTAGGCCTTAAAGATCTTCTTTGGCATTACTCTTGGTAAGGGATTAACTCATTCATCACTATGAGTTATGCATACAGGATGGTCTATCTATTGGGCATATCTATGACTTCATTTTATCAAGGGACCAGAGTTCTGAGACAGATGGTCCAGTCTCAAGTTGCTCCTCCCACTGGAGCTGTGTTTCCTACTTCTTTGATTACTGGACCTGTTTCTCAGGTCATAATGAATTGCTGGAGGCGATCCATGCTCTTTGTGCTACCTGCTAGCTTATCCAGTAAACTGGAGGATTATGATGTTTGGTTTATCATGGAACTGTGGCCTATTGAGAAGATTAGATGGGTAACCTTGATCACTGAACTGGAAGCATACATGGAGATTGAGGATGCTGGGATAGAAGGGTAGTAGGAACAAAGGTGATTGTTATGGCTGAGGACAAAAATGGAGTGGAGGCAAAGGTAGTTGCTGCAGACAATAAGGATCTCGACGACATGAGAGATATTCATCCTTGGAGGAGGCGGACTTAGACCTTGAGTATTTTGGAATTCGTCTTTTAGATTATGTTTTTTAGGTTATGTTTAGACTTCTCTTTCTTTCTTTCTTTCTTTCTTTCTTTTTTTTTTTTTTTTTTTTTTATGATGAGACTTTTTTATATATTCATTCATGTTTAGAAATGTGGATTAGACATCCACTCTTTAAAATAAATAAAATAAGATGGAATTTTTTTTTGGACTTGTGTAATAGCTTGATTTTGAGAGACAAGATAAGATAGAACACAAATTTTGACTTTTAAATGAAACTGAATTAAATAAAACTGGACTTTGGCTGATGATGATAAGGGCACATTTTTTTTATTTACTTCTTTTTTTTTCATTTTTTATTATTTTGAAAGCTCTTACTTTTGCCCGAGCTGCCCTTTCAAGTTTTCAACTCATCGAACAAGCAAAGGAATAAAAAAAAAACAATGCAGTCATGTGACACAAATGATATTTTCATTATGAATTGGATCGTACTTAGAATGGGCTACCTACGTATCTCCACAACATAAAAGTTATTTTGTTACATTATACCCCTTTTCTTCTTTAGGAGAATCATGTCCACATTGTTCTTATTCATAAAATGCATCATAAAACAAAAATTACACAAAATATCTCTTTAACTGATCGAGATTACAAGGGTTTGAATACTCATTCCCATCTAAATCCGTAAGTATGGCGCCTCTGATGGACAAAATCTTCTTGAGCACATATGGGCCTGCCCAATTAGGTATGAACTTCCCTCTTGGATCATGAACTGGAGCTCTGATTTCTTTCAATACCAAATTGCCTTCTTCCATTCCTCTATCAGTTACTCTTTTATTGAAATGTCGGGCTAGCCTTTGCTAATACCCCTGAATCTAGTAAAGTGCATCCATCCTTTTTTCGTCGATAGCATTCAACTGGTCATGATATCCTTTAATCCACTCTATTTCACTAAGCTGATTTTCCCGCGTAACCCTTGCGGAGTGGATTTACACTTCAATTAGAAGTACTACCTCCGTCCCATATACTAAAGAATAAGGAGTTGTCCAATGCAAATGGAAGACGTTCATGCCAATTTCTGTGGTTGGTGATCATTTTCTGCATAATGGTTTTGATGGTTTTGTTTGCTGCTTTGATTGCCCCCGTTATTTTAGAGACGATAAGGGGAAGATCGATGATGATGAATCTTTTCCCTTTTAAATAAGCTTATTACTTCCTTTTGAAAATGAGATCCGTTATCAGTGATGATCTCGAAGGGCAATCCAAATCAACAAATGATGTTAGTTTGAATAAAGTGTGCTATCTTTTTAGAATTCAACACTTGATAAGAAGTTGCTTCTACCCATTTTGTGAAGTAATCTATTGCCACAAAAATATATTCATTCCCATTCGAGGATTTTGGACTGATGTGACCTATAACATCAATTCCCCATATAGCAAAGGGCCAAGGAGTTGCAGTCGGGTGCGAAGGGACATGAGGTCGCTTTTGAAGCTTTGCAAATATCTAACACTTGTGACATTTCTGCACAAACTTAGCTCAATCCTCATTCATTGTAAGCCAATAATACCCTATATTTGCGATTTTTCTAGCTAACCCAAAACCATTCATGTGTGGGCCTTCCTTACCATTATTGTAATACCCCAAAAGACATAGCAATGAATAGTGAGGAAGTACAAAAGACAGTATGGATATAGTGGACTATAGTAATAGATATAGTATTAATTCAAGCATGAATAAGCTCAATCGATTATTGAAATATACAGAGAATGATAGAGAGTAATACTCAAGTATTTTTGAGCCTCAACTAGGCCACTTTTGAGATACTGCTCCGAAAAATACCGGTGTTAATTACACTGCCGGGGAAATAACAGTCCGACTAATTTAAGAATTTCTGACACAGACTTGGGGGGATTAAGTGTAATACCCTAGAAAGTTATAAATTATATGCATGATTTAATTCTTAATATGTAGTTCAAAAGTCTTGAAATGATAGGAAATAATTTTAGAGACACAGTTAGAAAGCGAACTAGTTACTTTTCTGGAAATCGGTGGTGTCGGGAACACTGCTGAGAAATTAGCAGTCCGGTCAATAGAAGAATTTTTAAATTGGACTAGGGGTAAAATATCACGTTAATGCATGTGTAATTTTGGTAAAAAGAAAGAAGTGAAAAATATTTAGGAACACTGAAAAAGTAACCAATGGTAAAATTGTAATTAAATAGAACTTTAAGGTGAATAGTGGAAATTGGTTCATCGGATTTACAGAATGACTCTGAAACCATTTTTATAAATAAGTATAAATTAAAATAAGCTTATTGACTCCCCACATTGAAATCTAAATCCTGACAGAATTGATAGAATAAGTTACAAAAGAAATTGAGATCAAAACCTAATTACTTGGAAGTTTAAGGACTAAAATGTAATTTGTCATTATGACTTAATATATAAGCCATGCCTTAGTCAAATTTTGCTATCATCTTCTTCTCCTTCTAAGGTGGCTGAACCCTTCATCATCCATTTTCTCCTCCATTTCTTCACTTTTGCAGCAAATTTCCTTAAACAAATTGATAGAAAATTAACAAATCAACCTAGTCCTAACATTCTACATTAATTTGTAAGAAAGAGCAAAGGAAATCAAGGAACATTGAAGGGAAAATTTCAGGTTCATCATCACTTTGAGGTAAGAATTTTGTTTGTTTAATTTTATGGTTTAGTTAGATGATTTTAAGGTTGAATTTGATGGGCTTTAGGTTAGATTGCATCAATTGATGCAAATTGATGAAAATGCCTAAATTACCTAGCTTATTTGAAGTTGTATGAAAAGGGTTTGATGATTTAGTGATAGTTTATGTTAATTGATGTTAGAATATGTCAATTGGAAGTTAATAGGTAACTAATTGATGGATTATTTAGTGTAGAACACAAGGTTTGACAAAGTTGCCTAATTAGCTCAATTGAAGAATTTGGGTGGAAAGCAATTTTTCAAAGCAATTGGAAGGCTTAAATGAGTCTTATATTTATCAATTAACATGCCTAATGCTTTAAAATTGAAATTGGAAACCATGTGTAAAAGTTGATGTTTGGCCGAATTGATGACACTATTCACCCCTTTATATTTTTGCTTGTTTTTCTTCATGTTTCCTTAGCCAATTTGATTTATTTTGTGTTGTTTAATCTTGCTTATTTGGTACCTATAATATTGTTGCCAATGTGCTTTGTTGTTGATTCAAATGGGCAAGCCAAACTTGCATCTAAACCTAACCAATTGGCTTGCCAAATTATGCCCACCAAGTGTTTGATAAAATACATAGTTCATTTTATCTTTGGCCTATTGTTTTGTATTCCATAGGCCTACCATTTGAATGCCATTGTCACCATTGACATTGGCATGCCAATTGGCCCGCCGATTTCCTTTGCCGAACCAACCTTTGTTCCATACCTTTGTTGTTTACTATAACCCTTATCCTTGATTGTATGTTGTATATTGCAATGACTTTAGTTCAAATACCATTTGATTTGAAAGATATTGAGTTTGATACCATTGTTGAATAATGGTGTATATTGATATGATGTCCTTTTGTATTGACCTAAATGTGGTTTGACAGAGCTGTCGCTCCAACAGGGTAGTGGGTACATACTGTCGACAATGTGCACATTGATATTGATGCCCTAGCTGGAAAGGGTTATTGGTCCCGGCCATATGACCTGATCAGTCTTATGCTTACTAGATATGTGATCGACTGTGTGATTACACATAGTCTACGTGTTACAGGGCCCTATATCTGTCTTACCATATGATCCCATGACTTTGATATGACCACTGATATTCCTATTGACTTCTGATATTGATTCTATAAACCAACATGATTGATACTATTCCATTGTTCCTTTATCATATATATATCATTGTTCCATCCTATTTTGACTTGTGATGCATATAGATTCACTGAGTATCTTATATACTCACCTTTTCCTTGTTTAACTATTTTAGGAGAGGAGTAGATTGCAGAATCCCGTCGTCTGTCATATGAGGATTTCTGCTACAGTCATTTCATGTATATATTTGAATTTTGTATTATTTTTGGTGTTCATAATCTAGCTGCTCCATGGGGTATGTATGGGTTAGCTAAGATATGAACAGTTATATATGTATGTGATGATATGATATGATATATGATAAGTATATGGTATGATATAATGATTGTTACAGCCAATTGCATTAAATTACAGAATAAATTGCAGAATAACAGAATGGATGGCAATTAAGTAAAAATGGATAATTAATTGAGGTTCATAGATTATGCATGTGATACTGGGTTCTATGGGTGCCGGTCGCCATTGGCATCTCCCGCATCCTAGGACCGTCGTGATCCGAAAATGAGTCGTGACAGAGGTGGTATCAGAGCTCTAGGTTACAGATAGTGGATTTTAGGTTACAGATGAATAGTATCTAAATTACAAAGGAATAGTGACTAAGTACAGAATGGGGTAGAATTAAGTATACCATGGAGCATAGGATTTCCTTTTTCGTCCTTTGCTGTTATCGTCTGTTATATGTTATTATTCTATGTTTCTGTCATATTCTGAGCATATTTTTTTTTTCTCAACAGATTACAAAGATGTATGACGAGAGGGACAAAGTTACCAGGGAGGCAGAGGTAGCCTCGAATGAGTCCTTTGTAAGGGAGATTTCAGTTTTAGAGGGTCCATCCAGATCTCGATGGACTTCAGAAGATACAGAGGGGGGCGATGACCCTTAGAGAGTTGAGATTATGAGAGGGTTGATGGAGTTGTGTAGAGATATGGCTGATTTGAGGTGGAAGCATCAGAATGTACCACCACCACCAGTTCCAGCAGTAGTGCCTCCATCTATGGCACTAGAGGCAGTTCCAGTGGCACCGGCTCCTGTGCAGCCAGTAGGGGTTCCTAGGGAGCCTACTATACAGGGAGGCCGTAGAGTGATTGAGGAGGGAGGTGTATCTATGTTTAGTTTGCTAAAGCTAAATTTTCCTGAGTTCAGGGGCGACAGAGTGTCACGACCCAACCCGGGAGTCGCGACGGTCTTAGGGTACGGGTGATGCATAAGCTACCAGTACCATGCTATCACGACCCAACTCGGGAGTCGCGACGGTCCTAGGGTACGGGTAATGCATAAGCGACCAATACCATGAAGAACCCAAAACAACTATGGCATGCATTACAATAACAAGCTCTTTATAGCTTAATAATTTCATAAAAATTTGGGCAGCATCTCCTTTGTATAAGGAGCATGCCCCAAAACTAAAATACACACAGAAATAGCACTTCTATTAACATTCCACCAATTATCTCCAACTATAGATCCCTCTAGATCTCCAATCTCATCGCCATATGTACACATATATCCATCAATATCCATAATTATTATATCACAAATATAACCACAATATATATATATATATATATATATATATATATATATATATATA
>CANXYC010106193.1:0-29022 GCA_948193065.1 Aleurites moluccanus | reverse complement strand
CTTACTTTAATCCTATTGGCTAATCCAAAGTCAACTTAGATAGGTTACACATACTTTTGATACAACAAATCACAAACCAAAGGTAATGATTCCATACATTGAGCTTAGGTTAGCAACTTTGCAACCTACTCATCTAACCATTCAATTTAAAGTCATTTGATCAAACGGTCGGATTTAATCAAGCCTAAACTAATACCATATGGTTGCACACACTTGATAACTCCATATTATAAAGGAAATGACCAAAATACCCCTAGTGCAACCGAAACACCGAAATCGCGTAACATGCCAATAATAATTTTTCGACCGGGATTATTTCTTAAACTACTGCTCAAATAAATAAAATAAGGCCATTTTCAAGTCTTTAAATTATTTCCTCCTTTTAAATATGATATTAAATCCATAAAATTCCGACGGGCAAAAAATGACCATTTTGCCCCCAGTTCACCAAAAACTCAAAATTTACCGATTAAGTCCTAGCAGCCTCTAGACTATTCCTATGCCTAAAACTAATTCAAATAACATGCATAATTATCAATTTCATGCATAAATATATATTAACAACTCAATATAAAGAAAACAAAAATCTATCCCCGAAGAACCCTATAAAGGATAGATTCAAGCTAGGCTGAGGTGTTACACTATGGAGTTTACTTCCCTGAGTCGGGCCATTGACAAAGCAGCATAGATGGAAACCAAATACAAGGAAGAAAGGTCTGATAGGGAACATAAAAAGAAGGGAAGAGGAGGAGAGTACCAGAGACCTGGGGAGGGGACATCCCAGTCTTTTGCACCTAGACCTCCTTTCACGCCAGTGCAATCCTTGCCACCTCCCAGTCAGAGGTAGGATTTTGTCAAAGGTATGAGTATGAGGCCTTCTGTTTCTAGCTATTTTCGAGGCCCTGTTAGACCAGTCCAGATGACAGTATCAGTACCCACTTGTACTTTTTGTGGGAAGGGACATTCTGGGGTATGTCGCATGAGATCAGGGGCATGCTACAGATGTGGACAGATTGGACATTTTTACAGAGATTGCCCTATGCACAGAGTTGCACAGTCTTCAGAGGCAGGTTCTTCACAGCCATCAGTACAGATGGGCAGGCAAAGCACAGGTAGAGGCAGACCAGCAAGACAGAGTCCAACAGTGGGACAGTCAGCCGCTGGTAGAGGTCAGGGGCGAGTCTTTGCAGTGACTCAGCAGTAGGCCCAGGGATCATATGAGATAGTTGTAGGTATGATTTCTATACATGATAAAGTGGTTTATGTATTGTTTGATTCGGGTGCAACTCATTCCTTTATTTCACCTGTTTTTGCCTTGAAATTGGGGTTGGATAGAAAACCTTTACATGTGCCCTTAGAAATAGCGACACCAATGGGAGATAAGGTTATAGTAGGATATAAGTATGATATTTGTGATGTGAGAGTTTGTGATAGATCTTTGCCTGCTGAATTGATTAAGTTACCTGTATTGGAGTTTGATGTTATCCTAGGTATGGATTGGTTGACTGATCATAAAGCTACCATTGATTGTGCATTAAAGAGGATAAAATTTTGACCCAATGGACAAGAAAAGTTCATTTTTCAGGGGGAGGCTAACAGTCACATATTTGGGTTAGTGTCTGCAGTACAGATAGAGAGGTTAATGAGAAAGGGATGCATTGCTTATTTGGCAACAGTGGTTGACACTACAGGGGTATCCAAAGAGTTAGAGTAGATTCCAGTGGTAAAGGAATTTATAGATGTATTCCCAGATGATCTTCCAAGACTACCACCAGAGAGGGAGATTGAATTTGAGATTGAGGTATACCCTGGTACTGATCCTATCTCCATTCCACCTTATCGGATGGCACCACCAGAGCTGAAAGAGTTGAAAAAACAGTTACAGGAACTGTGTGACAAGAGTTTTATCCAACCTAGTAGTTCACCCTGGGGAGCACCAGTGCTGTTTGTAAAGAAAAAGGATGGGACACTTAGGATGTGTATTGATTACAGGAAATTGAATAAGGTGACAGTGAAAAATAAGTATACTTTGCCTAGGATTGATGACCTGTTTGACCAGTTACAGGGAGTTTGTTTCTTCTCAAATATAGATTTGAGGTCAGGGTACCATCAGTTGCGGATTAAAGGTGAACACATTTCCAAGACTGCTTTCAGAACTCGGTATGAGCACTATGAGTTTTTAGTGCTACCATTTGGGTTGACAAATGCTCCAGCAGCCTTTATGGATATAATGAATAGGGTATTCAAACCATTTCTGGATAAATTCATCATTGTCTTCATTGATGACATTTTGGTGTATTCCAGGAGCAGAGAGGAACATGAAGAACATCTCAGAATCACATTGCAGTTATTGCGAGATAATCAGTTGTATGCAAAGTTCTCAAAATGTGAGTTTTGGTTGACAAAGGTTATATTTTTGGGACATGTTGTGAGGAAAGATGGCATAAAGGTGGATCCACAGAAAGTAGAAGCAGTTGCTAACTTGCCACGTCCCACTACAGTTACGGAGATCCGGAGTTTTCTTAGTATGGCAGGGTATTACCGCCGATTTGTTAAAGATTTTTCCAGAATTGCTACACCAATGACAAAGTTGACCCGAAAACAGGTGAAGTTTTAGTGGAATGATGAATGTGAAAAGAGTTTCCAGACTCTTAAAGCCTGTTTGACCACTGCACCAGTATTAACTCTTCCTTCTGAAATAGGCAGTTTTGCTATATACTGCGATGCTTCGAGGATTGGTTTGGGTTGTGTATTGATGCAGGACAGAAAAGTGATTGCTTATGCTTCCCGCCAGTTGAAGAAACATGAGGTGAACTATCCCACCCATGATTTAGAAATGGCAGCAGTGATTTTTGCTTTAAAGATATGGAGGCATTATTTATATGGGGTGAGATGTGAGATTTACACCGATCATAAGAGTCTTCATTATATCCTAAAGCAAAAAGAACTGAATTTGAGGCAAAGGCGATGGGTTGAGTTGTTAAAAGACTATGACTGTCAGATTTTGTATCACTTTAGGAAAGCAAATGTGGTAGCAGATGCCCTTAGTAGAAAATTAATGGGAAGTTTATCCCATGTGACTGCTACAGAAAGACCACTGGTACAGGAACTACAGGAGTTAATGGATGATGGTTTGACTTTGGACTTGGAATCACAGGGGCAGGAAATAATATTGATAGCCTAGTTCCAGGTAAAGTCATTACTTATAGATGAGATAAAGAGCTCCTAGAATGAAGATCCACAGTGTGTCAAGATCAGAAACTTGATTCAAAATGGTAAAGCTTCTGACTTTTCTATTGAGGGAGATATATTGAAATGTAAGGGCTGATTATGTGTTCCTGATGTTAAAGGGGTCAGAGAGTATATCATGAAGGAAATGCATTATTCTCCTTACACAGTACATCTGGGGTAACAAAGATGTACCATGACTTAAAGGAATTTTATTGGTGGCCTAACATAAAGGGTGATGTAGCACAATTTGTTTCCAAGTGCTTAGCTTGTCAGCAGGTGAAATTTGAACATCAAAAACCTTTAGGTTTGCTTCAAGAAATTCAGTTACCAGAGTGGAAATAGGACCAAGTAACTATGGATTTTGTGGTGGGTTTGCCAAGAACACAGAAAGGATATGATTCAGTATGGGTGATTGTGGATAGATTGACAAAGTTAGCTGACTTCTTAGAGGTAAAGACAACCTACACAGCTGCATAATATGCCCAACTCTATGTGGATAAGATTGTAAGGTTGCATGGGGTTCCATCAGTAATCATATCTGATAGGGGTATTCAGTTAACCTCCAGATTTTGGCAAAAATTCCAAGAGGCATTGGGTACTACATTACATTTCAGCACATCATTTCATCCTCAGACAGATGGACAGTCAGAGAGAACTATTCAGACACTAGAGGATATGTTGAGATTATGTGTGTTGGACTTAAAAGGCAGTTGGAATTATTTTCAACCACTGATAGAGTTAGCCTATAACAATAGCTACCATTCAATCATTGGAATGGCACCATATGAGGCTCTCTATGGCAGGAAATGCAGATCACCTATATGTTGGGTGGAACCGGGTGAAAAGTAGTTAGAGGGACCGGATCTGATAAGAGAGGCAATGGAGAAAGTTCCTATTATTCAGCAGAGAATAAAGACTGCTTTCAGTAGATAGAAGAACTATGCAGATCCAAAAAGAAAGGATGTACAGTTTACAGTGGGTGACCAGGTATTTCTGAAGATCTTTCCTATGAAAGGAGTAATGAGATTTGGGAAGAAAGATAAGTTGTCACCAAGGTATATTGGACCCTTTAAGATATTGGATCGGGTTAGCAATGTTTCATACAGATTAGCTCTTCCATCTAATATGGGACATGTACACCCAGTGTTTCATATTTCTATGCTACAGAAGTATGTCACAGATCCATCTCATGTGTTGCAACCCCACGAAATTGCAATTGATGAAGCATTGTCATATGAGGAAGTTCCAGTATAGATTGTTGATCATCAGATTAGATAGCTTCGGAATAAGAGCATTCCTATGGTTAAAGTACAGTGGCATAGCAGAAGTATAGAGGAATGTACCTGGGAGAGTGAGATTAAAATGAGGCATAGATATCCCCACTTATTTGATGTGTCAGGTTGTATTCCTCTTTATATCTTTTAAGTAAATTCGGGGACGAATTTATTTGTAGGGGGGTAGAATGTAATACCTTAGCTTAGACCTAACCTGAACTATTAAGGGGCCAACTAAGAGAAATCTTTCTTGAACTGATTGTTGTGTGATATTGCATGCTTATGAAGGAAATTGAATATATGTGCATGTTTTAAGATGTATTATATGAGTTAAAGTGGTTTAAAGGCTGTTAGGACAAAATCAGGTAATTTTGAGTTTTTGGTGAACTGGAGGCAAAATGATCATTTCGCACCCCTTCGAGTTTTTATGGAATAAATAGCATATTTGAAGGTAGAAAAGAATATTAGGACATGAAAATGATGATATTATGTTTAAATGAATATTTGTTAGAGAATTAAACCCGGTAGAAAATAATTCCCGGCAAGCTGCTCGATTGAGGAGCTTCATTTGAACTAAGGGCAATTTGGTCTTTTCCTTTGGAATATGGACTTATATGGTGTATGCAAGTTTATGGTATCAATTTAGGCTTATCAAAAGCAAACCATTGGATGAAAAGATGAAGAAATGGATGGTTGGATAGCTAGGTTACACCATATGTAACATAAACTTGATGTATAGGATAATTCCATTGATTTTTTAAGCTTGATTTTCCCACCTCTTCACTATTCTTGTTCTTCCTTAGCCAAAATTTCAGCCAACTTTCTATTTCCTCCATTACAAGTTTCAGCCAACCTTGATTAAAGCCAAATCTTGTTGTTTTCTTTCATTTTTTGATGGAAACATGTTAATTCCATCATCCTAAACACACATATATCCTTAGATTTAAAGGAAAAACTAGAAAAAGTAACAAATCAATCCTTTGAAGATTTTGAAGAACTTTTGGTAAGTTATGTATTTTGAAATTCTTTTGATTCAAATATGTTCTTAAGATGTTCTTTGATGTTTATTAGTGATCAAAACATGTTTTGGATGGATGGAATTCAAAAAGTTGGATTGAAACCCTAATAGGAAGAACTTTGAATCAAAGTATTGTTTTGATGGATTGTTTTGTTTAAATGATGTTTATTTGATGTGTATAACATGAATTAGTGGTGAAATGATTGAAACAAATTCATTTGAATGTAATTCCAAAGTGGCCGAACCATGTGTTACTAAGGAATGGATTTGTACTTTGTTGTTTTATAGGTTTAAATGATGGAATGAGTTGAATTTGATGCATATGTATTGAATTGGTGATTAATTGGTAGAAATAATTCCATTTGGATGAAATTCTAGTTTCGCCGAATTGATGAAGCTATGATAATGGTTTGGTGGTTTGATGTTTAAAAGGTTTAAATGATTGAATGTTATGTAATTGATGTGTACTAATGTTGTACAATTGAATGGTATTAAAAAATGGATGAAAGGAATGAATTTCATATTAGTGGAACCATATTGAGTTTGTTAGTTTAAGGTGTTAGGCTAATGTGATTAAGAAGAAAGTGTTTGAATATGATAAAGTATTGAAAATGATGGAAATGTATAAGTTTAGATGTGTGAAAGATGTTTGATTTAAGTACTTGAAAGCTAAACTCGAATATGATGTATGTTTGATATGTAATGCTAAGTTAAGTATATATGAGTTCATAACATGGTATATAAGTGATGCATATGTGAAATGTGAATTAATTATGGTGATAGATAGGTGTTTATGCATAAAGGATTGATAAATGTGTAATTGGTACAAAGTAAGGTTTATAGAGCATAGTGTGTATGCTTGATGTGTTTTTATGTGAATAACATGTTTTGTGATGTTTCTACATCTTACTGGAGTGTTATATGTAGAAATATGTGAACCGTCAAATACTCCAGCTCGGATTGTTGAACGGCGGGCCGACTAGGGCTCGGGAGCACTGGATTGCGGGATAAGTGATCTGATTGTGATAGAGGTGAGTCCTTATGTATATTCATGCATGATTTGCATCATATATCATATAAAAAGTCAATTGGACTGATAAACTAGCATTTGATAGTTTATAGTATATACAGTGCAAATTGGCCTATAAATAAACCCTCTGAAACGACCTAAAATGACCTAAATTTTGTTTGTCTATAAAATGAAACCCAGAAAGCCAATTGGGCCACCATTTGGCCCAATCATTTAGTCTTGGCCTAAGATTTAAAATGGTATCTCATGGTCCACCTAAATCCTTTGGTAATATAGGTAACCAGAAACTACTCAAAAATCCCAAAACGGACCCGTAACGACGAGTGCCAATTGCTGCAGCACAACTGGGCCCCGCTGGGCATTTTTTTGACATTTTCCAAATATGTTCTATTATTCTTTATATATGTATATATGATTGTTCTACAGCTATATGAAATATAAATATGCTATATTTACTGTTATATGGAGACACACCCATACGGTATTATAATAGGGCTACCTCGATGGTGTAGCGGGTAAATTCCATCGAATGTGTGCACACTGATGTTTATGGACCCTTCCTAGAGAGAGATGTTATATTCTCTAGTCGTAGGAAAAATATCCCTTACGTGGTCAGTGCATTTATGGGACCCCTACTAGGGAGGGATGTTATATTCCTTAGTGCATTTTATGATAGTGCTTGAGTATTGTATTATAGAAATAACCCAATCCTGTTATATTTTATGTGTGTTAACTTGTACACGGGATACTTATATTGATATTTATATTGATATTATCTACATTTCCTTGTTATCTTATATTGATTCTACAGGCCATATATGGGCAATCATGATATTATGGACATCTACTGCATTTTTATACATATGGATTCACTGAGTATTTTTATACTCACCCCCTTAGTGGTTTATAATTTTCAGGTCTGTAGTGTGGCACGTATTCCATTGGCATCTTATGCTCTTGCCTTGGAATTGTACTACCTAATCATGTAATAATCAAGCTCCAAAAGTATATGTAAATATTTATACAGTATAGAGGTTCCATGGTACTGTAAATTAAGGAGTGTCATGTATATATATATATGTGTTTGCATCTTCATAGTCTTGCATAATAATTATACTATGGATATATATATGTTATGCTATGTATGGAAATGATTTGATATACAGATATGTATATATTGAGTTGATATTGGAGATCCAGAGGGATTATTGACTTGAGTGTTGATGTTGATGAATATTAGAAGTGTTATTTTCATGTTTTTCAGCTGGGCATAGCCTTATTATATAGGAGATGCTGTCGAATTTTCTACAGTATTATTAAGCTATTTAAGCTATTTATAGGAATTGCATGCCATATAGTACAGTCTTTTGGGTTCTTCGTGGTACTGGTAGCTTAGGCAACACTCGTACGCTAGGAACGTCGCGGCTCCTAGGTTGGGTCTTGACATTACTATATAAGCAAGACTTAGACAAAATTTTTTGCATTTTTCCTCCTTCCATCCATGAGCTCCATTTCTTCTTTTCAATTGATTTTCTTTTCAATTTTGTGAAGAGAAATTGATAGAAATCTAAAACAAAAACCATACAAACCTTAATCTATCAAAATCAACCATAGAAAATCAAGAAAAATTCGAGAACACCAACTTGGAAAATTCTGCCACTTTGAGGTATTTTAGGTAAATTGTTTATTTATTTGTTCTTATGGTTTAATTAGGTTAATTAGGTATTGGTAGGATTGGGTAAATGGTTTAATTGTACCAATTGATGTATTAAATAATTTTCCCTAATTTCTAAACCCTAAAGTGAAGTTGTAAGGTTTGATTTTATGCATATGTATTAGGATGTGTAAATTGGCTATAGAATAAGTTAATTGAGTATTAATTGTTGTTTAATTGATGTTCGTATTATTGTAGAAAATTTGATTGAAGAAAATCATTGATTTTGGCCTATAGCAAGAATTTGAGGAATTGGGTGGCTAAGCAAGTTTGCTAAGTGATTTGGAGTGTTAGGTGAGTCTTTTATGCATCAAATTACTTGCCTAAATTGGTAGAATGAAATTTGGAATCCATATGCAAAATGGCCATTTTGGCCGAACCCTAATTGTGACATTTTGCTTAATTTTGTGCTTTGGTGTTGGACTTGTTTTCCATGCCAAATTGATAAGTTTGTTGAAGATTATTGAGTTGTAGTTGCTACCTATAAATTGCTTCCATGTGTATGTTTGTTGAAAATTGGGGCAATGTCAATATTGCACCAAAACCATGTCGAAAAATCCGTAGGCCAACCATTTGAATGCCACCATCGCCAGCGACAATGGCTTGCCAATTGTGTCAACTGTTTAGCCGCAAATGACCAAATTATGTTTGTTCCCATTTTTGGTTGTTAGACCTTGGTCATTATTTAATCAATTATTATTGATATCTTATTGACTTTATGCTCATCCAATTGATTTCTGATGAGTTATTGATATTGCTGATGCCATTATTTTGAAATGGTATCTATTGACGTGTTTATCGCTTCTATTGACTCTGATGTGAATTGACAGAGCTGCCATTCTGACAGGGTAGTGAGTGCATGCTGTCGGCCTTGTGCACATTGTATTGATTGATACCCTGTACTAGGAAAGGATCCTAGTCATAAGACCTGATCCGTCTTATGTTATTGATATGTGATTGATTTGTGCTTGTCACATTTCAATGATTGATTTGTGCTTGACACATCTCTATGCATTTCATGATTCTATATCTGTCATTTTCCATCTTGTCCATATGATATGTGTTTCTTGAATGTGATTGCTTACTTACAGTCATATTCTATACTTGATTCTATATTACAGACATTATGGCAGTTTGATTCATTTATGTCATCTGCTTGTTTCTTATTGATGTTCCATTATCCATTTTATTAGTCGATGCATATTAGATTCACTCAGTATCATATATACTCACGCTCTCACTATTTGCCCTCTCAGGTGCAGAGTAGGAGGCAAATATCCTAACTTTTTTGGCTCTCTGTGGATTCTACAGATCTTGTGTCAGTGTAATATTATGAACACTGTGTTATTTTGTATGTTCATATCCTAGCTGCTCCATGGCTTTTGTATGGTATAGTTAGAGTATGAACATATATGTATGGGAATATTAGAGATTATTAATGATATGATTATGGTATTTACAGAGAGTTACATAATGAATGACAGAGTGACAAAATGAATAGTGATTACGTGAGTGAATGGTTTTATACTGTTATGTGATTGATGATGGGTAAATATGTTTCCATTGCAATATTGTTATAGGATTGATGTGATTGATGGGTTCTATGGGTGCCAGTCGCCTCGGCATCTCCCGCACCTTAGGACTTTCACAATTCGGCAACGGGTCATGATAGAGGTGGTATCAGAGCCTTAGGCTTGCAGATATCAGAGCTCTGTGTTTACAGAGTCTAGGTTACAGAGGAATAATGAATAACTATAGTATGGGTAGAGTTAAGGGAACCATGGAGCATAGGAATTCCTATATCGTCATTTGTTATATTTGTCAAATATATATAAGTATTCTGCATATCTGAAATATATTGAGTACGTGTTCTATTTTTTAGACAATTTTTACAGAGATGTCAGATGACGGAGACAGAGGTATCAGAGAGGTAGAGGTAGCCTCTAATGAGTCCCTGGTCAAGGAGATTTCTATTTCTGAGGGACTGTCTAGATCTCATCAGACTACAGGGGATACAGAGAGGACTGATAACCCCTGGAGATATGAGATGATGAGGGGGATGGTGGATGTTTGTAGGGAGCTAGCAGAGTTGAGGCGAGAATGACAGAATGTACTGCCACCTCCAGTACCAGCAGCAGTGCCACCCCCTATTGCACCTACTGCAGTACCAGTTGATCCAGCTCCTGTATAGTCAATTGTGGTTCTTGGAGAGCCTATTGTACAGGGAGCCCACCGAGTTATTGATAAGGGCAGAGTTTCTGTGTTTAGCTTTCTGAAGCTAAATCTTCCACAGTTTAGAGGAGATAGAGGTGATGAGCTGAATGATTTCCTTGAGCTGGTTGAGAAGGTAGTTGGGAGACTACCTTGTACTGATGCCCGAGCAGTTGAGCTTGTGAGTTTATTGCTGAAGGGGGAAGCCTGGACATGGTTTTCTCGTTGGATGGATCCCAGATTGTATGAGGAGCATCCTCCTTCTTGGGTAGAGTTCAGGCAAGGACTGATTGATGAGTTCCTGACAGAAGGGGTTAAGATCAAGAATTTAATACAGTTTGAGCAGCTCGAGCAGGGCAGTAGGTCGGTTGAGGAATATGCTGAGGAGTTTATCGGACTGAGTAGGTATGCTACACATATTGCTCCTACAGAGGCAGATTTGATTGCCAGGTTCAGGAGGGGTTTGCATGCCTCACTATATGATGCCTTTCTAGCTTCAGAGTTTAGATCTCTGACTACCATCATTGATAAATCTAATCAGATGGAAGAGAAATATATGTCAGAGAGAGAGAGAAGAGGGATCAGAAAAGGAAAGGAGGACCAGGATTACAGAGTTGGTGGGGGAGAGTAGCTCTCAGCCTAGACAGATTGAGCCTGTGCCTAGATTTGATCAGAGACCTCCATTAGGTAGTCAGAGGAGGATGACTCAAAGTAGAGGGCCTCTAATGCAGTAAGCATCTGCTTATTCACAGGGATCTTCTAGACTTGTTACACAGTTGCCGATTGTGCCTACTTATGGTTTTTATGGCAGAAAGCATGGAGGGAAGTGACGTAGACAGTCAAGTGCTTGCCTGAAGTGTGGGCAACATGGTCATTATATTAGTAGATGTCCTTTATGGGGCGATTGGCAGCCATCTACTACAGAGTCTGAGCCTACAGTACAGATGAATCAGAATGTGAATAGTGAGGCTTCTAATAAGGGCAGAGGTAAAGGACAAGGTTCTAACAGTAGTCAAGCCCCTAGCAGGTAGAGGCCAATGAAGAGTTTTTGTTGTTAACTCACAAGAGACATAGAAATCTGACAATGCAGATACAAGTATGATTTTAATATAGAATGATATAACAAATGCATTGGTTGACTCTAGGGTCATACATTCTTTTGTTTGCATCACAGTTAAATAGAGAGAGAATTTTATTGAATGTGCTCTTAGAGATAACTATACCTGTGAGGGAAAATATAAAAGTGAATTATGATTGTTATCAGAGATGTGTTAATGAAATTGATGATAATATTTTATATGCTAATGTGATAGAGTTATCTGTTTGCAACTTAATGTAACACTTGGTATGAGTTAGTTAACTGCATATTGAGCAGTTATTGATTGTTATGAGAAGAAAGTCAAATTCTGGGTTGCCAAAATTTGAGTTCCAGAGTGATAAGTATGAAACTAAATTTAGCTCCGTTTTTATTTTCAGACTAGAAAGATGATAAAGTAAGATTGTACAACATATCTAGTATATGTAGTGAATGTGTAAAAGATTTCAATTGGGCTTGTTCGGACACCTATGGTCCGAGAGTTCTCTAATATATTTTCTGAGCAGTTGCAAGACACTTCTAAAAGATTGATTGGATAGTTAAAAGTTAAAAGAAAATGTACTCAAAGACTGTTTTAGTACCCGGTATGAACACTATAAGTTTCTGGTATTGTCACTCGGGTTAATTAATGTTCAAGCTATATTTATGGATTTAACGAACATAGTGTTTAAGTTATGTATTGGATAAGTTTATAAATGACATCCTTATCTATTTTAAGAGTGAAGAGGAACATATAAAGCACTAGAGGACTGTGTTATAGACACTATGAGAGCATAAATTGTATGCCAAGCTGTCTAAATGTCAATTTTAGCTAATTGAAATGTGTTTCGATGGCCATGTGGTACGTAAAGATAGTATCAAGGACAATTCTTAAAAGGTAAAAGCAGTAATTAGTTGGGCTCGGCCAATTAATGTTTTGAGATTGTAGTTTCCTTGGATTGCAGGTTACTACAAGAGATTGTAAAAGATTTTTTTTTCCTAAGATTCCAACTCTGATTGATTAAATTGACCAGTAAACAAGAGAAGTATCAATGGACATATTAATATGAGAGTATAGTTTCTAGACATTGAAGCTTTGCCTCATGAATGGTATAGAGTTAACATTATCATCAGTGATAGTGTACTATAATGATTCCAGAATTGAATCAAGATGTGTTATAATGCACAATAGAAGAGTGATTGCATGTGCTTCTTGATAGTTAGAGAACCATGGGATAAACTAACCGATACATGATTTGAAAATGGCAGCAATAGTTTTTGCATTAAATATTTAAAGATACTGTGTGTATGAGGTATTAGAAAGGATTGGTAATGTAGCGTACAGTTTCACTCTTCCTTTTTGTATGAGCCATGTTTATTAAGCCTTCCATTTCTTGATGTTATGGAATTATGTGCCAGAACTATCATATGTATTGAAAGTGTCAAATATTGATGTTAAGGAAGAAATGTTATAAGAGTCGAGCTAATAGAAAGTGTAAATCGTTAAGTCCGTCAATTATGGAATAAAAAGAGATTTCAATGGAAAAAGTATTATGAAGGAATCAATATATGGAAAAAGTGTACATGGGAGAATGAATAAAACATGAAAGTCAAGTGTTCGTTCTTGTTCCAATCTTGAGATCCATGTTTATTTTAAATTCAAGGACGAATTTTTTTGAAGGAGGCTAAAATGTAATACCCTATAAATGCATAACATGTTTTCGTGAATAAAGTTCTCAGTATATGGATTAAAATTATCGAAATGGCTAAAGATAATTTTAGAAATTCAGTTAGAGCGAAAACGAGAAATTTTTTAGGAAATCGTCGATACCGATATCGCTGCCATAAAAATAGCAATACAGTCGACAGATGAATTTTTGAATGTGGATTGAGGGTAAATGATAATGTATATTCATTTGTGAATACAGTAAAAAGAAAGATGAGAAAAATATTTAAGAACACTGATAAAGTAAGAAATGGCAAAATCGTAAATAAAGCGAATTTTCAGGGAATGGTGAAATTCGACAGTCTGAGTTTCAGAATGGCTCTGAAACTATTTTTATTAATTAGTATTAATAAAAATAATATGTTTGAACATTCACTTTGAATTTCAATTCCCAACGGAATTATCAGAATGAATTATCGAGTTAAAAAGGACGAAAAGCAAATTTTGGAAAGTTGGAGGACCATAAGTAAAATTTGCCATTTTTGTCTTACTATATAAGCAAGACTTAGACAAAAATTTCTACATTTTTCCTCCTTCCATCCGTGAGCTCCATTTCTTCTTTTCAATTGATTTTCCTTTCAATTTTGTGAAGAGAAATTGATAGAAATCTAAAATAAAAACCGTACAAACCTTAATCTATCAAAATCAACCATAGAAAATAAAGAAAAATTCAAGAACACCAACTTGGAGAATTCGGCCACTTAGAGATATTTTAGATAAATTGTTTATTTATTTGTCTTTATGGTTTAATTAGGTTAATTAGGTTTTGGTAGGATTGGGTAAATGGTTTAATTGCACCAATTGATGCATTAAACAAAATTTTCCAATTCCCAAACCCTAAAGTAAAGTTGTAAGGTTTGATTTTATGTATATGAGTTAAGATGTGTAAATTGGCTATAGAATAAGTTAATTGGGTATTAATTGGTGTTTAATTGATGTTCGTATTGTTGTAAAAAATTCGATTGGAGAAAATCTCCGATTTTGGCCTATAGCGAGAATTTGAGGAATTGGGTGGCGAAGCAAGTTTTCTAGGTTATTTGGAGTGTTAGGTGAGTCTTTTATGCATCAAATTACTTTCCTAAATTGTTAGAATGAAATTTGGAATCCATATGCAAAATGGCCATTTTGACAGAGCTGCCGTTTTGACAGGGTAGTGAGTTCATGTTGTCGGCCTTGTGCACATTGTATTGATTGATACCCTGTACTAGAAAGGGATGTCTTAGTCATAAGACCTGATCCGTATTATGTTTTTGATATGTGATTGATTTGTGCTTGTCACATTTCAATGATTGATTTGTGCTTGACACATCTCTATGCATTTCATGATTCTATATCTGTCATTTTCCATCTTGTCCATGTGATATATGTTTCTTGAATGTGATTGCTTACTTACTACAGTCATATTCTGTACTTGATTTTGTATTACAGACATTATGGTAGTTTGATTCATTTATGTCATCTGCTTATTTCTTATTGATGTTCCATTATCCATTTTATTGGTCGATGCATATTAGATTCACTGAGTATCATATATACTCACGCTCTCACTATTTTCCCTCTCAAGTGCAGAGTAGGAGGCAGATATCCCAGCTTTTTTGGCTCTTTATGGATTCTACAGATCTTTGTGTCAGTGTAATATTATGAACACTGTGTTATTTTGTATGTTCATATCCTAGCTGCTCCATGGGTTTTGTATGGTATAGTTAGAGTATGAACATGTATGTATGGGAATATTGGAGATTATTAATGATATGATTATGGTATTTACAGAGAGTTATAGAATGAATGACAGAGTGACAGAATGAATAGTGATTATGTGAGTGAATGGTTATATGCTGTTATGTGATTGATGATTGGTAAATATGTTTCTGCTGCAATATTGTTATAGGATTGATGGGTTTTACGGATGCCGGTCGCCTCGGCATCTCCCGCACCCTGGGACCATCATGATCTGGCAACGGGTCGTGACAAAGCCCATATAGTATAACTTGTCTAAGGTTGAGTCCAAATCCATATCCGAGTTAGAATACAAGTCCAACGAGTTATGTCCTTTCTTTTCCTTTTCAAATTTGTAATCGACCTTCTTGGTCTTTCTTTAATTTTGATGTAACCATGGATGATGGTGTTTTGGATTATAATAAAAGATTAAATTCTTGCATTCTCATGTCTTCCTTTCCATTTTGATTGTTTTATTTTTATGTTCGATTCGATTGAGACATAAAAAATAATAAAAAATAAAAAATAAAAAAGGGCAAGAGAATCAATAAATCTAATCACAAAGGAAAATTGCTTAGCATGTGGATTATTTTGCATCGATTGTTTCACATGGAAATCCCAGGATATGAACACATAAAGCAAAAGATGGATAATGTATGCAACGACTTGATCACCTGTCCTTCGTAGTTAGCTAAAATTGTACCAATTCCAAAGAAGGATTGAAAAATTCATGTGTTTGAACAAAATTTGCCAAATGAAGTTTTTCCTTCCCCTCACATTAACCTATTAGTAGACCGCATAGATGGTTCTATAATGGTCTCTTTGAGTGACTTCCATGTGGAATATAAAACTCAAGTCCATCTCTTAGATAGGGAAAATGACAACATTCATAACAGAAGGGGCAACCAGATCAGACAAAAGAACATAACATCCATTTGAGATGTGAAGTTTAATTGATCATGATTGGGTTTATGGTGGTAAAGAAAGTGCCAACTTTTGGCAGAAATATCACAAATATCATATCCATGCAAAGCTCTTTATGTCCAATTGTAACTCTTTGGCTCTTTGTAATTGGAGCATGTGAAAATCTTCAAATGGATAAGAGTACATCTTAATGGTATAAGACTACCTCATAAAGTAAGTAGGAACATAACCATTATTAGGTGTTAAATTCTAAAAGGAAACACACTTCATTCAAACTAACATCTTTTGGCGATTTGGACTACCTTTCGAGATCATCATTGATAATGGATTTCATAAAAAAAGAATAAGAAAAAAAGGAAGTAGTGAATTTACTTAAAGAAATGATTCAATATCATATGTTTTCTCCTTATTACATCAAACTAGTGGCAGCAAATAAGACCATCAAAGCCATTTTGCAAAAATTGATCACGAGTAGACTAGGGTCCTACAGGCATAAAAATGGATGTTTTTCATAAGAACCAATGCTATCTAAAATCCAAGCAAGAGGATAGTCGGAGCTCCAGTTCATAGTTGGTTTGTTCCATATGTATTCGAGAAGGTCTTGTTTGGTAGGAGTGCCATCCTAATGAGATCAAATTTTCCTTTGTGTGCCAATATTCATTCATATGCTGATTCATTTTCCTTTTAAAAAGGAAAGAAAAAAGATTAATTAAGTTGAAAATTCGAAAGGGCGACTTAGGTAGTAGTTTAGGTAAGATTGTCGAGTTGAAAACCTAAAAAGGGTGGCTTGGTCAAAAATTAGTTCAAATTGGATTCCCAAGTCAAAAGGGGTTATTTAAAAATTCAAATTCATTTGTTTTTTTTTTAAATGTAATGAAGGTAGTTTATCCTGCTCAAATTTCAAGAGTTCAAACATAGTAGTCTTGTTTGTACTATCTCACTCAGAATAGTACATAGTCAGGTCTATCATAATAAAAAGTTCATCCTTCTTTATGTCAATAGTACAAAGAGAGTTGAACCACTATACTTCTCTTTAGAGTCATCTCTTGAGTCAATCATGCAGAGTCATCCTTCTTCAAGTCAAAAACTTCTCTCATAAATCATCATACAAATTAGAAAACTTTCGAGTCAATGTCCATCTCTTCAATTAGTCACATAAAAAATGCCCTTATCCTAGATCAGGGGCATATCCTTCAGTCAATCATACCATCTCTTAACTAAAACAGTTAAGAGGTCAAGCTGCCCATATCCCTTATTTGGGCCCTGTTTTATAAAGCAATCATCCCTTAAAATCACTGCTTGGTCAAAATTGCTAAGTAGATCAAATCCATCATCCGAGAAATTCCTCCAAAATCATAATTTATTGAGTAAAAAATCATAGATTTTTTTTCAATTCATTAACCCATGTATCATTTTTTAGTGTCCAATCGACAGGACATCACCCCAGCTTTTGACCCATATGTCATTCTTACTAAACTGACAGATGTCATCCTAAGAGTCAAATCAATCTCAGACAATAGGATTAACTTTGTTTCTCTTATCCATAAATCATGCTACAACAACAAATTCATAAAACTCTCAAAATCAATTCCACCTTTGAAAAGGTTTAAAACCTCTCAAAAGGTTCAATCTATCACCTTTGAAGCCTAAATTATGACAAAACCAAAATTAAATCATGTTTCCCAAAACCTTTCAAAAGGTTCAACCTTTTCACTTGTTCATCACAAAAGCCCGAGCTTCTGGAGCAAAACAAAAAACAAAGCATCAAAACTCATGGGTCGAAGATAGCAGACTCCTCAAATCCATTTTTACATGAAAGCCCATAACCCATCCTTGAAACCCAACCTCCTTGGACAAACCAAAACAATCCCACCTCTTAAATAGATTAACCCATCTTCTTTGAAGCCCAAGTTTCAGGGGAAAAATAGAAGTCAATTCATCAGAACTCATGGTCGTATTAAGCAGATTCGTCAAACAATTTTTTTCAGTGAAACCAAAGTTAAAACTCTCAAAGAAGTCCAATATGCAAAAAACCATTCTTGGAATGTCCAAGCAGCCAAACTATCTACCAAATTTAAAGACCATTGCCTTTTAAAGTTGGTTCAGATGCAAAACTAGAATTAAACCTATCTATGTGAACATAAATTTTTACACCCCTAAGCATATCGGGACCATGCTAAACTGACTGGTATCAACCGGGGTCTGAACAACCTTTGAAATTGACAACCGGGCCATAAAATCATCCAAGGGCAACCCTAAAAGATAGTGGTGCTGCCAAGGTGAGGTGGCAGCATTTCCCAAGCTCGCACGTGGTAGCATCTTTGTATATATGGGCTGCCACCCTCTAAGCCTGGGCTTGTCACCACCATGAAGCCGGCAGTAGCAGCCCTTCTTGGGTGTGGCAGTGCGTCCATTCTCCATTCTAATTTTTGCCGCTACCCTCCTTTTTTGGCGGCGCCACCCCCTTCTGGTGGCAATTCAAAAGTTAATGTCACATCCTAAATTTAGAACATGATGGTTCTAGGATTCAGGAACTGCCAGAGGTGACCGACACTCGTAGAACCTAATAACATATCCAATTACCATCTTATA
Source organism: Aleurites moluccanus (assembly GCA_948193065.1). Taxonomy (NCBI): domain Eukaryota; kingdom Viridiplantae; phylum Streptophyta; class Magnoliopsida; order Malpighiales; family Euphorbiaceae; genus Aleurites; species Aleurites moluccanus. Next base: position 10,511 of record CANXYC010106193.1, on the reverse strand, counting down.
ATTACCAAATTAATATTATACTATTTTGTATTATGCAATTCTGCAATCTGCAATCATTTTCCATACATGCCATAATTATAATGAACTTCCATATAATATTTAACATCCATATATACAATCTATCTATATCCATATACATATCCATGGAGCTGCTAGAAAGTAATACATAAGACAGAGTTTAAATAATTACATTGCAAAAAAGAAACATACTGTTGGTTCCACATAGGAAGGGATTCTGGAACCCGCTCATTACTCCTGACTTGAAAAATGTTCAACAACTACAGAATGGGTATAAAAATACTCAGTGAACCTAATACACATTATATCATAAATAAAGGTTTGGGTAAACAATAAAATAACAGATAAACAATTATTGGTTAATAGGTTTGCACACCAATTATAGAAGAAAGAAAATATGTAGTAACAATAGTCTGTGATCAATAAATAGGTTATCAATAGACAATTCATATAGATAAGACAGATAATGGGCCTTAACACATATATCAATATATAATTCTCATGTAATATACATAAGGCAGGCCAAGCCTTATAGCTAGGATATTAACCATTCCCAGCTAGGGTCTATAATGTACATTGTGCACAATGCTGGCGGTATTTACCCACTACCCCGACGGTAAGGTAGCTCTGTTAAATCAACATATAATTCAACAATAGGATAGAAGTAAATCAATAATTATCAAAAGGAATCAAATAACTTATCAAGAATAAAATGGATTGCAAATTAACTAATCGATGCTATCAATCATGTATATATGAACAATGGGAGCTATATTTAGAATGACAATAGGTATGGAAAACAAGTAAATGTTGGATAACAAGGTAGTCATTCAATTTCAATTACGTTGGCATAATTGGGTAACCAACGTCGCTGGCGATGATGGCATGGGCTTGGTAGGCCTATGGAATTTTCATTGAGGCATTTTGTCGAACACTTGATGTGCAACTTTTATAAGGTATTCTGGTTAGGTTTTGGTGCAATATCAATATTTCCCAAATATCAAACAACAAGTAATCAATATGGAAAATACAATAGGCAAAAGATATCCATCAAATAACAAAAAACAATGGATCAAATTGGCTTGAAAATCAAGGGAAAAAACCAAGCAAACTTTCAAAGGAACCAAGGCACAATGTGTTCGGCCAAAACATGGCCTTGCAAGGATGGATTCCAAAACTCAATCTATGACATTAGGCATATAATATGATGTATATTAAACTTTCCTAAAGCTTTCAATTACCAAAATAAATCCTTTTTCTCCAAAATCTTCAAAGAAGACAAAAATGGCAATCTTGATTTTCCTTTATTTTTACATCAAAACTATCATCAAATTAACTTTCAATGGCAACAATTAATCATATTCTAACCTAATTATGCATTAAAGTTAACAAATTTAGGGTTTGGTACTTTACATATTCAAATTAGTGTTTGAATTTGGGAATTTATATCAAATTGAATCAATTGATGTATTCTAATGCTAAACCCATCTAATACAACATCTAAAACACCTAATTAACTTAAACAATTAAAGAAATCATCAAGTTACCTTGAAAAGGTGAAGTAGCCGAAATCCAAAGGAAGAGAGTTCTTGATTTCCTTCGAGATTTTAGGTGAGAAATGGATGGATTTAGGTAAAACAAGGTTGTAAATTAGGTTTTCTTTGAATTTTCTTTACAAACTTGCTTGAAAATTTGGTGAAGAATGGAGGAGATGGGTTCAGCCAAGGCAAGGAAAAGAGGAAAAAGAAGAAAATGGATGGTGAAAATGGCAAAGGCATGTATTTGCAGGTGGAAGTTATGAAAATTAGGTTTTCCATTCCAAAACTTTTATTATTTCTACTTTTGCCCCAAAAAGTTTTGTAATTTGTTTTGCCAATTCTGTTCAGTTTTAGATTTCAAAGTGGGGAGTGAAATAGCTTATTTTTAGCTGTAGTTTATCATCATACAACTTCCAGAATAATTATGGATCCTAGATAGTAAGTTCCCAAAATACCCCTGAAGTTCCACTTATTTACGATTTTATCATTCTATTGATTTTTCATAATTCTTAACACTGTTCCATACTTTCTTCATATCATTAACTATCATTATTTTTGATCTTTCATTATCTATGAGTCTGAGAAAAATAGTCTTAAATTAAGTACTTCATTAAATCCTTAAACTGCATAATTACTACCGATACTACAGGTTCGATACTTAATAAAACTGCTTGATAACTAGAACATAATTTCAGGGTATTACATTCTACCCCCCTTCAAATAAATTCATCCTCGAATTTAAAATTAATACGTACCTCATTACTAAAATAGAAATGGATACTTTGCCAGCATGTCTCGTTCACTTTCCCATGTACATTCTTCCATTGACTGGTTTCTCTATCACACTTTAACCATAAGGATCTCTTTATTGTGTAATTTCCTGACTTGACGATCCACAATCTCTATCGGTATCTCCTCATATGAGAAGTCTTCATCTATTCTAATATCCTATAGTTCCAACACGCGCGATGGATCAGATACATATTTTTGAAGCATGAATATATGGAACACCAGATACACATGGCTAAGATTAGGTGGAAAAGCCAATCGGTATGCAACATTGCCGATCTTCTCAAGGATCCCAAATGGCGCCCAGTATATCTAGGTGACAGTTTATCCTTTTTCCCGAATCTCATCACACACTTCATAGGTGAAACTTTAAGGAAAACATGGTCACCTTCTGTGAAATGCACATCTATTCTCTTTGGATCAGCATAACTTTTCTGTCCACTGAAGGTAGGCTTCATTCGTTCTTTAATAATTGGTACTTTTTTCATTGTCTCTTTAATTAATTTTGGGACTTCCAAATGCTTTACTCCTGGTTCCACCCAACAAATTGGAGACCGATATTTTCTGTCATACAAAGCCTCATAAGGAGCCATCCCGATCGATGAATGATAACTGTTATTGTAGGAGAACTCAATTTATGATATTCTTTGTTGACTACTTAAATATCTACGAGTGTGTCAAACTATACCCAATGTCCACCCTACAAGTAGACTGTCACAACCTAATTTTAGATTATGACGGTTATAGGGTACGAGTAATGCCAAAGGCGACTAGTAACTCGAAGAACCCATGCTATTACTTTAATTTAACTTTCACAATCATTACTTAACCTGTGATACATTTTAGGTAATAATTTTTTTTAAACATCATAATAATCATGCAGAAAAATTGACAGAGTTTCCTTTGTAATTCTGACTTAAGCTATCCATAAAACATATAAATTTGCACTCCTAATATAACATACATCCCCTTTTATCCGCCAGTAGCCAATCACAACTCAATATGCACTTCAATATTTGAAATCACATCTCATCTCATATACATAGCATATCAATTTCTCATATCATATATATGTACAACATATACATTATCAGGTCATATATGATTACCATTTGATCATTTTAAACACTTTACTTTTAGTTAATCCAAACTCTCTATACATTATATACCAAGGAACCTCTATACACAGAAGTGACCTCAAGTACATACATCTGTGAATCCAAGGCTGGAGATGATGTAGCTAATGGATGACTGCCTCACTGAGGTCCTGAAAACATGTAACCACTGAAGGGGTGAGCATAACATTATACTCAGTGAGTCAATATATATATATGAGTATGCAATATTATTCATGTCAGTCACATCTATCCATTAATGATCTGTAAATAACAATAATTATAATAGAATGATGAAATATATATCATGAACCATAATGCATATAATATAACAGGAGCCTGTAACATGTTATACTGTATCATATACCAAACTATAACTTCACTTCTCTTCCATCACATATTCACCCAATCACACCATTTCCAACCAATCACACCAAGGCATAGGGAAATTTACCCCTCCTTAGCTGAGGTCATAACAAATATCTGTGTACACAGCCGATGGATTTATAACTACACCATCGAAGTAGTGATGTTATAACATATTATATGCAAATGTCTCATATAGCATAAACATATTAAAATAAGTCTCAATTAGGACTTAAATGATGATATTTATCATTATAAGACCCAAGGAAAGGGTTTGGCTCAATTTCATATTTTTGTCCGTCGGAGCCCAGTTTGCGCTGCCGCAACTGGCTCCCAAATTACGAGTCCTTTTCTCATTTTTCAGGCACTTTCTGGTTTGCCTTGAAATCAATATTAACATGGCATTTTCTTTATACCAATAACAAATACATATATATAATAGACAATTGGGATTGGTTTCAGGTCAAAAAGCCTTTTAGAATATCTTTTATAGCAATTCAAAGTTTATGCCAAAATTAGGCATTTCGGTAGCACTGTTTTAGGTCAAATTGGCAAAATTGCCCAAATGTGGATCATTAATGGTTTTCAAGCAAGGATATCATTTCATATGCATAAATGCATGACTTATGAATGAATAATGCATTAAACATATATATAGACTCACCTCTGTCAACAACTCCCAAATGATACTCAAGCAGGCCTAGCCAGCCCGTGACTCCCAGTCCGTAGCCCTGGCTTGGGACGATTATCCTATAATAGCAAAATTGGTCTTATAAGACACATATTCACTATAAACCATATCAAAACACATATCATGCCATATTAAAGCATATTTAAGCATATTAACACATATCAACATGCATAAACACACATTGACCCATATTGCACTTTAAAGGCTCTATACCACTCTTTTAACACTTTTCATACCTTTTATGCATCAAATGCATTTCTATCATCATATATCACTCACATTACACATATTTATCATTATTATGCTAAGTTATGAACTTCCAAACACTTAGCTTAATATTCCATACCAAACATACACAAATTTCCAATTATGCTTCAAATCACTTATACCATTCAATCTTTCCACATTTAAACTTACACATTTCAATCATTTAAGCCATTATACTATATTAAAGTCTTAGTTCCTCATTTGCATTTACCTGACACCTTAAAGTAGTAAAGTTCATATGTTATCCCTTTAATAGAAATCATTCCATTTTTCAACACCATTCTATTATACAACATTAATATACACCAAATGCAATACATTCATTCATTTAAACCTATCAAACATCAAAGTACTAAGGCATTGTTCATGCTTCAATATTTCGTCCAAAACACAATTCATTCCAAATGTGTTTCTTTCCATCAATTAGCCATCAATTCATGTTAATTACATCAAATACACATCATTCATACCTTTAAAACCATTTAAACATCAAAATCACACATCCATTTCTAAGCACCTCAATTCGACCAAACCAAAACTATAACCAAATGAGTTTGTTTCCATCATTCAACCATAAATTCATATCATACACATCATTTAAACATCATTTAAACTAAAGGAATCATCAAAACATCAAATTGATTCCAAGTTCTTCCTATTAGGGTTTCAATCCAACTTTTTGCATTTCATCCATTCAAAATGTGTTTTGATCACTAATAAACATCAAAGAACATCATATAAACATAATTGAATTAAAAGAATCTCAAAACCATTAACTTACCAAAAGTTCTTCAAAAACTTCAATGGATTAATTCTTAGCGTTAATAACCCGGTTCCACCCAACATACAGGTGATATGCATTTCCTACCATAGAGAGCCTCATATGGTGCCATTCTAATGGTTGAATGGTAGCTATTATTGTAGGCAAACTCTATCAGTAGTAGAAAATGATCCCAACTGCCTTTTAAGTCCAGTACACACAATCTCAATATATCCTCCAGTGTCTAAATAGTTCTTTCTAACTGTCCATCTGTCTGAGGATGGAATGCTGTGCTGAAATGTAATGTAGTATCCAATGCCTCTTGGAATTTCTGCCAAAATCTGGAGGTAAACTAATTACCTCTATCAGATATGATTACTAATGGAACCCCATGCAATCGTACAATCTTATCCATATAGAGTTAGGCATACTGTATAGCTGTGCAAGTTGTCTTTACTTCCAGGAAGTGAGCTGACTTAGTTAATCTGTCCACTATTACCCACACTAAATCATACCCTTTATGTGTTCTTGGCAAACCCACCACAAAATCCATAGTTACCTGGTCCCATTTCCACTATGGCAGCTGAATCTCTTGAAGCAAACCTGAAGGTTTCTGATGCTTAAATTTTACCTGCTGACAGGCTAAGCATTTAGAAACAAACTGTGCTACATAACCCTTCATGTTAGGCCACCAATAAAATTCCTTCAAGTCATGGTACATTTTTATTACTCCCGGATGCACTGTGTAAGGAGAGTAGTGGATTTCTTTCATGATCTGCTCTTTGAACCATTTAACATCAGGAATACACAATTGGCCCTTACATTTCAATATATCTTCCTTAACAGAAAAGTCATGAGCCTTACCATTTTGAATCAAGTTTCTGATCTTTACATACTATGGATCCTCATTCTGGGAGTTCTTTATCTCATCTATAAGCAAGGATTTCACTTAAAACTATGCTATCAATACTGTCTCTTGTCCCTGTGATTCCAAATTCAAAGTTAAACCCATAGCCATTGTTGGGATTTAGGCAGTTAGGCGCAGTGGAAAACAAAAAAAAAATCCCGATCCAAGATCTCTATGTTGATTAAAATCAAAGATTAGATTAAAGATTCAAGATCTTTTACCTTTGTGTTTGAAACTCTTTCTTCACTTGATCACCAAGAAAGGGTTGTAGCTGTCATGGCCTAACTTTAGATTATGAGGGTCCTAGGGTACAGGTAATGCCTAAGCCACCGGTACCTCGAAGAACCCATGCTTTTACTTTTACATTCATAACTTAACCTGTGATACATTTAAGTGATAATTTTTTTTAAAACATCATAACAATCATGCAGAAAAACTGACAGAGTTTCCTTTGTATCTCTGACTTAAGCTATCCACAAAACATATAAATTTGCACTCCCAATATTACATACATCCCCTTATATCCTCCATTGATCAATTGCAACTCAAAATGCACTTCAATATTTCCATTCATATCATATAACATATACATATCATATAAAAAATAACATATCATAAATATGTACAATATATACATATTCATATCATATCAATTTACCATTTGATCATTTTAACATTTTACTTAAGTCAACTTAAACCTATATACATTATATACCAAGAACCTCTATACACAGGAGTGACCTCAAATACATACATCTGATCCAAGGCTGGAGATGGTGTAGCCAATGGATGACTGCCTCACTGAGGTCCTGAAATCATATAACCACTGAAAGGGGTTAGTATAACAATATACTCAGTGAGTCATTCTATATATATGAGTATGCAATAATATTCATGACAGTCACATCTATCCATTAATGATCTGTAAATAGAAAGGCTAGTGATAGCATGATGAAATATATATTATGGATCATAATGCATATAATATAATAGGAGCCTATAACATATCATATTGTGTCATATATCATATTAAAGTTTCACTTCATCCCATTTCCTCCAATCAACCATAGCATAGGGAATATTCTTACCCTCCTTAGCAGAGGCCATAACATAAATCTGTGATCATAGCCGATGGTTTATTTCTACACCATCGAAGTAGTCCTGTTATAACATATTATATGCAAATGAATCATATAGCATACACATATTAAAATAAGCCTCAAATAGGACTTAAGTATTGTTATATATTAATATTAGACCCAAAGAAAGGGTTTGGCTCATTTTCATATTTTTGCCCGTCGGAGCCCAGTTTGTGCTGCCACAACTATCTCCTAAATTATGGGTCCGTTTTCATTTTTCAAACACTTTCTAGTTTTCCTTGAAATCAATATATATATATAGAAATTTATATATAACAACCACAAGTATATATATATATATATATATATATATATATATATATAAGATGATTGGGCTTGGTTTCAGGTCAAAAAGCCTTTTAGAATATAATTTATAGCCAATCAAAGTTTGTGCCAAAATTAGGTATTTCGGTGGCACCATTTTAGGTCAAATTGACAAAATTTGCCTAAATGTGAATCATTAATGGTTTTCAAGCAAAATTATCATTTCATATGCATAAATGCATGACTTATGAATGTATTATGTATCGAACATATATATAGACTCACCTTATTTACAAACTCCAAAATATCACTCCCAATGGCCTAGTTAGCCCGAGACTACCCGTTTGCAGCTCTAATCTGGGACGATTCTCCTATAACATTCAAATTTGTCTTATAAGACACATATCCACCAATAATTATATCAAAACACATATTATGCCATATTAAGGCATATTCAAACAAATTAGCACATAAACACATACATTTTACACATTTTACACATTAAGCGCATCAAAGGCCCTACAATACTCTTTTTAACACTTTTCATACCTTTTATGCACCAAATGCATTTTCATCAGCATAAATCATTCAAATTACACATATTCAGCAATATTATGCTAAGTTATGAACTTTCAAACACTAAGCTCAATATTTCATACCAAACATATACAAATTTCCAATTATGCCTCAAATCACATATACCATTCAATCTTCCTACATTTAACCTTATACATTTCAATCATTTAAGACATTATACCTTATTCATATCTTAGTTCTTCATTTGCATTTACCTAACACCTTAAAGTAACAAAGTCTATATGTTACCACAATAATGGAAATCATTCCATTCTTCAATTTTTCAACACCAATTAAACATACAAATTAATATACACCAAATGCATTACATTTAATCATTTAAACCTATCAAATGCCAAAGCACTAAGGCATTTCATACCCTTCCAAGTTTCGGCCAAAGCACCATTCCATCCAAATGCATTCATTTCAAACCTTTAGCCATCTATTCATGTTAATTACATCAAATATACATCATTTACACCTTTTAAGCCATTTGAACATCAAAAATCAACATAAAACCCTAAGCACGTCATTTCGACAATTTTATTTTCCTAACCAAATGAGTTTGTTTCCTTCATTTGACCATAAATTCATATCATACACATCATTTAAACATCATTTGAACTAAAGGAAACATCAAAACATCAATTTGATTCCAAGTTCTTCCTATTAGGGTTTCAATCCATCTTTTTGAATTCTAACCATACAAAATATGTTTTGATCACTAATAAACATCAAGAAATATCATATGAACACTATGAAATCAAAAGAACTTCAAAACTAACAACTTACCAAAAATTCTTCAAAATCTGCTTTGAATTACTTTGTTGTCCAAATGAGTTTTTCCTTAAAATCACAGGTTAGATTTGAGTTTACAAGGTTGTAATTAGTATGATTCCATCCAAAAATGGAAGAAAACCATAACTTTTGGTGTTGGTGGAGTTTGGCCGAAACCTTAAGTGAAGAACTGTAACACTCAACCTAAACCCTATTAGAACCCTTAAGGGGGACTTAGGGGGAATTTTTTTCTTTCTTTATAATATGCTTATATGATGTATTTATGCATGAAATTGATAGTTATGCATGTTATATGACTTTATTTTAGGCATAGAAGTGATTTAAAGGCTGTTAGGACAAAATCGAGAAATTTTGAATTTTTGGTGAACTGGGGGCAAAATGGTCATTTTACAGCCCCTTCGAGTTTTTATGGATTTAGCGCTATATTTGAAGAAAGAAAAGAAAAAAGAAAAGAAAATAAGTGAATGTAAATGGTATTATTAAGTTTATTTGAATAATTGATGGAAAAATAAACCCGGTTGAAAACAGTTCCCGGTAAGCAGCTCAATTGAGGTGCTTGAGGTGCTTCGGTTTGTACTAAGGGCATTTTAGTCTTTTCATTCATAATGTGGGATTATAGAGTGTGTATAATCTTATGATAATAATTTAGGCTTGATTAAATCCAACCATTGGATCAAATGATGGAAAAATGGATGGTTGGATCAATCAGGTGCAAATTTGCTATCATAAGCTCAATCTATTGAATTTTTCCTTTTGGTTTTTGATTTGGTGTGTCAAATCTATATGTTAGCCACTTATGTTGACTTTGGATTAACCAATGGCATAAAAGTAAATGAAATGGATGGTTGGATGGCCATTTTACACCAAAAGTACCAATAACTTAAACCATTGAATCCCACCATTCATATTTAAATGATTTTCCCACCTCTTCAGCATTTCTTTTTCTTCCTTAGACAAAAACCTGCAGCAAACTTCCATTAACAAAGCTTGAAGTTTCGACCAACTTTGAACAAAGCCATACCTTATAGTTTTCTTTCATTTTTTGATGGAAATAGGTTAATTCCATCATCTTAAACACAATTCTAACCTTAGAATCCAAAGAAAAACTCATTAGAACAACAATTTAATTCAAGGCAGATTTGGAAGAAATTTTGGTAAGTTGTTTGTTTTTGAATTCTTTTGGTTATGAATGTTCATATGGTGTTTCTAGTTACTATTTATGGATTAGAATCCATTTTGTATGGTTGGAATGAGAATTGGTAGTTTGAAACCCTAAAAGATGA
>CANXYC010106135.1:0-16482 GCA_948193065.1 Aleurites moluccanus | reverse complement strand
TTCAACTTATGGTTCATGGTTGGGCTGAATGCATCATCCTCCCCCTCTTGAAGAGGATTTGCCCTCAAATCTTGAAGGTTATCATCTTCCAAGTATGGTGAGAGGTCCCCAATGTTAAATGTTGCTGAAACTCCCCCATACATCTCCCCAACAACAAGTGGCATGCATCCATGGGAATAATATCACATAATACTTCATCAACATAGGATTTCCCAATAGAAAAGTTCACCAAAGCTTGCTTACCAGCCTGTAACTCATTGCCTTCATTCAACCATTGAAGTTTGTAAGGCCGAGGGTGGGGTAAAGTAGGTAGGTTGAGTTTCTCCACAAGAGTCTTGGAAGCCACATTTGTCACACTACCACCATCAATAATCATGGAGCATACTTTACCTCTAATGGTGCAATGGGAATGAAAAATATTCTCTCTTTGTTCATTCGGATGGTCAAGAGTAGAGTTTAGTGATCTCCTAAAAACCAACAATTCCCCCTCATCTGGTTTAGCAATGATACCATCACAATCATCATCACACAATTCAGGCTCAGCTAGGGTTTGGTACAAGTCTCCCACCTCTTCAAACTCTTGAATGGCCATTACTCTTCTATTTGGACAATTAGCTTGAAAGTGACCAATTCCATGACACTTGAAACATCTTGCTTGCGAATTTGAAGTCCTTGGAGTGTTGGGGTAATTGGGCCGAAATGGTACAGCCCCTTTAGGTTCAAGAGCCTTGACCTTTTCCTTATCCTTGAAGCTTGAGGATTCCCTTTTAAACACATTTGAACCCTCTTTGTTAGGAGGATCCCATCGTTGCATTGGTTTGGAAGTAGGGACATAAGGTTTGTAATTAGTGACCTTGAATGAGGCCCTTTGTTTTTCCACCTTAATTGCCAATTTGAATAGGTCTTGTAAAGTGTCATAAGGCTGTAATTCTATTACATGGGTAATCTCCCTATGTAATCCTCCAAGGAACCGAGCCATAGTGTGTTCCTTAGGTTCACTTTCATCACACCTAGTCATAAGCATCTCAAACTCCCTAATATACTCTTGCACACTCAACTTGTCTTGCTTCAAGGAATGGAGTTTTCGGAACAAATTTTACTTGTATTCCTTAGGAACAAACTCCTTCATGAGTAGCTTCTTTAACTTAACCCAAGTATAGACCTTCTCCTTTCCCAAAGTATCTCTTTGCTTCTTTACATTTTCCCACCAAAGAAGCAATATATGGTGGTGAAGAGGAATAGCTTGGGGTGGTTATGGGTGTGGTAATTGTAGTGTATATGGGTGCGGTATAAGTGGATTGGATGGATGTTTGTATGGGGTAAGTGGGTTGTGGAATTGAGCGCATCAATTTCATGGATTCCAAATTATGCTTTAACATGCCAACCACCTTTCCCATTTGTTCCTTAAGATCATGTATGTCTCTTTTCAAAAATTGATTAGCTATTTCCCATAGAGCCATAGGTTTAGTATGGGAGGAAGAACTATCTCCCACGTGAGACATTCTATAACTAATAGTTCCAAGTGTCTCCAGCTAACACAAAATTAATTCAAAGCACAACAATAATCCAGCAACAATATCCCAGCACAAATACTAAACACCAACTCCAACAAAAACCTAAGTAAAAGAAGATTCACAAAAAAAGACTCCTTACCCAAAATTGATTTAACCAAGAGCTCTGATACCAAATGATGGAGTCCAGCCCCTTAGAACTTGTTTTCCATCCATAAAATAGCTCTAGGATTAATCAATTTGAGTTCCCAAGTCGAAATTGAAGAAATCCCCTAATTTGCCAATTAGGGTTTACAACTTTGATCTTCAAATTGGAGTAGCAAATGGAACCAAATTTATTGGGTCATCTATTTAGAGTATTACGAATGGTTTGGAGTAGGTTTTAGAAATTATAGATGTGATTTGTAAAAATCAAATATTTGGGTAGTAGGGTAGGTTGCACACAGATTTACTATGAGATTTGTTTTGGGATTTTGGGGTTTTTTGGTGAATATGGATTCAAATCATGCTAGAACTTAAGTGGATGCTATTTTATTCTATTTGAAGTTGATTCCCGAAGTTTTGATGAATTATGAAGTATTTCTTGATGAGAGAGAAAAATGGAGTTTTGGTGTTCTTGAGAATTGATTCAGATTTGAAAGAAGAAGGAGAAACAAAATTTCAAAGATGATAATCTGAAGTTAAAATCAAATTGAAGACATTAATAGAAAATAACATTCAAAATGAGAAAACATGTAAGAAAAACTAATTGCATAAAGAGGAAATTCTGGAAAAGAGATAAAGTAACAAAAAGCAAAGTATTAAATGCAAAGAAAAGGCAAAGTGTAAAAAAAATTTATGTCTTTCATGGGCTGCCTCTCCATTTCGGGTAAGAGGCTATATATATAGTTTCTTACATCCCTAAAAACCAAAGTAGCTTAATACAATTAATTAATAATTAATACAACTTAAAGAATTAATTAAAGCTACTTTAAAGATGTTTTAACCAGAAATAGTAAAAAGATAAAACTATTACAATAATAATAAATTAATTTGCTATTTTGAGCATAATCTTCAACTAATCATAGGGACCACAAGTTAAGTAAGAGATCTTATTGGGCTGGTTTCTTCTTACATCAACAAGTTAAGCCCACAAGCAAAGTCGTTGGACTCCAATATCATATGGGCCAAACCAATAGGAAATGAGCTTGAGGATTTACCTTGGGCCGAGCCAAGTATAGTTCTACTTGAGCTTGGACTTGGGCTTGGGGATACATCACTTTTCTATCTAATCACTAATTCTGGCAGCCTTGACTATTCTGCCCATATCTCAAGTTACACATATCCAAATGCTATGATTCTTTTTCTCAATTAAACTAGACATATAGGAATATAACATATCCAAAATTCAGTCCTACTGTCCAGTAATTCACATCTGGGCAGACTGCACTTCTATGGATCTAACTCAATCCATACACATTCAATTACAAAACTGATTTACAGGAACTTAGAAGACTTATAAAGGAACATTTTCCATGTTTGCCACTTTTCCTAAATCAGACATTAAGATCAACAAATCCTCAAAACTCAGTTTTACTTTTTGCATGTCTATCAGTTAGAGTCAGTTGCACTTATAGTCTAATATCTCTCTATTCGCTTAAAATTTAGCAAAATCAAAGGACATATAAAAATACAACTTTCATTCTTTACACTTAAGCCAATTCAGTCATTAAGGCCACGAAATTACTAACTCAAGCTACTACCTTACACACAAAATCCGAATTTCCAGATTTACATATCAATTCTTGTTTTGATCATTACACTTTTAACACACAAACTTCAATATTAAATTCTAATCTCATATTTATATATAGTCACATTCTATCTTATATCATCAAAATAAAAAATCATCTAACTTATACATGTAATCAAATTACATAGAATTCAATAATCAGATTTTTACCTTATCAAAGTTCTTTCCTTTGTCACCTTTGTGATTCTCTTCCACTTACACCTCAAAGTCTTAGTTCTTCTATGCAATCTCCTTACTTCAAGTCACCTTATTCACCTTATGACAACTTGATTAAAGACTCTTAAATATGAATCCCACCACAACCATGTTCAAGGGAAAAGGTTTTGTTGAAGAAAGAATGTAAAAAAAATGATGGAGGAGTGGGCTACAGTTTACTTTGGAGATGGAAACAAGAGTTGGGTCTTTTTATTTTCATCACTTATAACTATTATATATATACACACATATATATATACTCAATAAAAATATGAAAATAAGTATAATAATATTTAAATTATATTTGATGGAAATTTGAAGAAAAATCTAGAAGAATTGAAAAATCTCTATAAATGGACAAGTGTCCTTAATTATAATAATAAACAAATAAAACAATTAAGTTTTGGCTAGTAAAATGGCCATGTGGCCGGCCCCTCTAGAAGGAAAGGAAGATTTATTTTGGTCTCTTATTCACTAAAGAAAAGATATGAAGATAAGTATGAAAATTGTTAACTCTTTAAAACTTGACAAGTGTTAAACTTTAAATAATACTTTAATAATAATTAAAAATAAAACAAATAAAATTTGGCCCATTTAACACATATGGCCAGTTCACACTTAGGACAAAATAGGATATTTATTTTGGCTTTGCCAAGTGTAGGAAAATAAAGAAATTGGTGGGTCCCAACTTCCACTAAGTTGAAAAATTCATATTTCATCCTTATTCTTTTTAATCCTTTGCAACTTCATCCTCATTTTTCTCTAATCAACTTCTAATTCATTTTTTTCTTATTATAAATTACTCAATTAATGACTCTCTATTTCTCCGTTTAACAATTCATTACTTTCTCTACACTGGCTTATTTAACTGCTTAGCAATGATTTTCTCATAGGTTTTCAATTTATCATTATGTTCTTTTCTCTCTACTAATTTAATTTACTTAAATCCAATTAATTTTTTCCTAAGGTGTTATAGAGATGGAGGTAGCTTCGGTCAAGTTGGTTAGTGAGGCAACTAAAGTTTCAGGAAAAATGTCCTGTACATATTAGATTTTGATCAATCTTTATCTAATTAGTTTTAGTATAATATATTTATGGGTTGTATAATTATATTAAAATTAAATATATTAGTGAGTTTTGGGCATGTTCTATATTAGTTTATAGCCCAAACTAATTTAGGTTTTGTTTTTATCTTATTTAGAAGCTTATCCTTATCTAGAAAGATTATTCTTATCCAGGAAGTTTATCCTTAACTAGGAAGATTATCCTTATCTAGGAAGGTTATTCTTATTTAGAAAATTTATTTTATCTAGAAAGTTAAAGTTAGGGTTTTCATGTAAGCTATTCATTATAAATACCTAGCTATTTATGTAAAAAAAACTTCAGATTTTGTTTAATATAAACTTTGTGAGAAAATTCTCTCAGTTTTGGTTCTTGCTACAATCGTTTAGAACTTATCAAAGCTAATCCCTTTGTGGCGTTCTTCAATTATACCAAGGTTCTCTAGCACATATTACTATTAGGTCGAGGTTTCTTGTTTCAAATATGATTTGGCTTTCCAAGGGGTCGCATACCATGCGTAAAGGTGTTGAGTCTCAAAGCAAGTCGATTGGGGTTCGTATCAGTTTGATATCAGAGCTTAGGCTCTAAATCAAATTTGCGTATCTTTATTATCACGTTTCCTTGTTTTCGTTCCTTCCCTTTTGTTTTTTGTTTCTATTTGTTTCCGTATATTTTTGTACTTTTTCGTTTATTACCTTGATTTGTTTTCTGTTTCTATTTGTTTTCGTATATTTTCATACATTTTCATTTGTTATCATAAATATTTTTTTTTCATTTTGTGTCTCTTACTCATTTAAGTCATAAATTTAAAAAAAAAACAAAAATAATTTTCCTTGATTTATTTTCTGTTTCTATTTGTTTCCGTATCTTTTTCATACCTTTCCGTTTGTTATCATAAATTATTTAAAAAAAAAAAGAGAAGAAGAGAAAAAAAGACACGAGTGAACTTGAATGCTCTAAATATGAAACACTAAGGGAGTGAAGTGAGCTAATCAAAATGAATAGCAACACCAAGGACACTCAAGTAATTGACATTGCCTCTAAATTGGAGGCCTTTGAAAAACACTTTCAAGCCATGAACTTGCACTTTAGAAAGATGAGAGATGGAATTGAGAGGCTAGAAGATTCATTCTCAAAGAGGCAAAATCCAAATACTCCAAAAACACCAAAGAAAGCAATGAAATCTAAAAAGGAGATGCTCAAGGATTATTATAAGAGAGTTTTTGAGGAAACTAACGAAGAGCGTGAGAGGTGGAAAGCCGAGCATAGAGCTAAACGTCATAGAAAGAAAGCTGAAGAAAACGCGGCATCAAATTCATTAATTGATATATCCCCAAGCCCAAAACTCAACTCACTCCTTTCCTCCATGGGTTCGGCCTACTTGAAGTTGGAGTCCAACTACTATGTTAGTGGATTGGGTTTATTGATGATACAAGTGGAGGCAAGCCCATGAGGGTCAAACTCATTGAAGCCTAGGTTCAGCCCAAGACTCCATATTTTGAAGACTTTGAAATTTCTATTTTTAGTTAATTTTACTAATTCAACTTTGTAATAGCTTTTTAAGTAATTACTATTTTGGGTAAAGTAGTTTTCTATCCTAATTATGCAAATATCTTGTGTTTAGGATTTAATTAGTTGTATTATCAACAGTCAGCCCTTTTCCCATGTTTAAGGGTTGTATAAGGAATATTGAGACTATATAAGGTCTCTTACACGAAAATGGGAAGGCAGCAATGACAAGAACCAGTTTTTCCCTTTATTCTTTCCTTTCTTAACTTTTATTGATTTCTTTTCTGCAGCATTTCCCTTTCTATTGTTAATTTTCTTACAAGCTTTTTATTTTGAATGTTAGATTTCCTTTTGTGTTGATGCCAACTTTAATTTCCAGCATTTGAATTTCAAGTTTTCCTCTTTTTCTCTCTTTCTCTCCCAAATCCGAACAACCCATCCTTGAATACTCAAGAACCCTAATTTCTCTTTCATCAAGAACACCACCAAAGTTTCATCAAACCTTAGCTTTCAACTTCAAACAGCCTAGAATCATCTCCATTTGGTTCATATTGGGGTTGGAAACCATTTTCTTGCCTAAATCTCCAAAGTTCAAAACCAATCTCATACTAAGCCTAGGTGAGCTCACCCTTACTGCCCAAAATTTCGTTTTTCTCAAATCAATTCCAAATTTCATAAAACCTATGCTAATCAACCTTAAACACTTCCATTAGAGTGCCCCTTAAGTTTGGTAGCATTTGGATTCCATTTGCTTAGTCAATTTGGAGTTGAAAGTTATAAACCCTTAGTTGGCAATTTGGGGATTCTGCACTTGTAGCTTTGGGAACTAAAATTTGGCATAGCCTTGGGTTAAATCAAGGTGAGAAGACACTTAATCAAGGCTGGATTCCATCATTAATAGAGCAACCTAAAGATGAGATTAAGAGTGGTGAGATAAAAAGCATAATAATGTACCCCATTGAGGTCATTTATGAATCGGATTGGATGGATGAAAAAATTGAAGAAAAAAAAATAAGACTCGATTAATAAAAGTTGTTCATGAAGAAATTCCAGCAATTGAAACTCATCAAGAAATCTTAGAAGGAGAAAAAGATGATGGGGCAAAGGAGAACGACGGAGCAAAAGAGAATGATTTAGTTCGCAAAAATAAAAATAATGCGGAATTTTTGGATATTTCTATAGTGGATTTTGTTTTGCCTAATGATTTCTTTGATATTTCTCCAACAAATTCTCAGATTCTTCAAACACTTCATTTGCTATGAGTCATCAAGGAGAAAAATTGGCAAATTTGTGTGTTATTCTTATTACTTCAGTTCTTCAAAGTTAGAGGATGAGTTTTCTCCAATAAAGGAAGAAGGACACTTACAAGGGAAACTTCAAATTTCAAAGATACCATGGCACATGATTCAAGGACGAATCATTTCTCAAGAAAGGGGGAATGATATGATCCCAAGTAGGGTCCTGTACATATTAGATTTTGATCAATCTTTATCTAATTAGTTTTAGTATAATATATTTATGGGTTGTATAATTATATTAAAATTAAGTATATTAGTGAGTTTTGGGCCTGTTTTTTATTAGTTTATAGCCCAAACTAATTTAGGTTTTATTTTTATCTTATTTAGAAGCTTATCCTTATCTAGGAAGATTATTCTTATCTAAGAAGATTATCCTTAACTAGGAAGATTATCCTTATTTAGGAAGGTTATTCTTATTTAGAAAATTTATTATCTAGGAAGTTAAAGTTAGGGTTTTCATGTAAGCTATTCATTATAAATACCTAGCTATTTATGTAAAAAAAATTCAGATTTTGTTTAATATAAACTTTGTGAGAAAATTCTCTCAGTTTTGGTTCTTGCTAGAATCGTTTAGAACTTATCAAAGCTAATCCCTTTGTGGCATTCTTCAATTATACCAAGGTTCTCTAGCACATGTTGCTATTGGGTCGAGGTTTCTTGTTTCAAATCTGATTTGGCTTTCCAAGGGGTCGCATACCATGCGTAAAGGTGTTGAGTCTCAAAGCAAGTCGATTGGGGTTCGCATCATGATTAGATGAGGCTCCAAATGGAAATACTAGCCTGAGTCTTCTTCAACTGTTTGAGAATAACATCCTCTTCAAGCTCATTATTCACTCTCTCCATAGGCGGGGGAACTTGTTGGATGGGTTGTTGAACTGGCTGGTTTGTTTGGTAGAGTCTTCCACTCCGAGTTACGACATTGATTTCCTCCATAAAGTAATTAAGGTCTAGGACACAACAGAACTCATCAATTGATCGGATCAAAGAGATTGGATCAATTTCTATGTTGGAGGAGTGGAGGAAACTGATATTGGCTTAATGATCTAGGAGTGGGCTTGTAGTGATGTTGGGTCATGTTTTTAGTGGAATAATATCACCACTATCTACCAGGTCTTAGATTTTATGCCTTAGGGTTTTGCACATGTCTATTTTGTACCTCGTGCCTTGGTGATATTCACAGTACTCATTCACATTCCAGCTTCTAGGCAAAGGATTTGGAGGCACCCTAGGCTCCAAAGGCTTGACTAAATTAGACTCCAAGGCCTTCTTATATATACCATGATCAAAGGCATGCCCAAATTAGTGAAAGTTCTTCTTTATAACCACATAGGTTGTTGGTTAGAGATGGCAGACACTTCCCCACTTTTCTTATTGGAGGCAGCATTGTGGCTATAGCTGGCATTCTTTCTATACCTTGAACTTGAGCTTGACTCATCTTTTATTTGTTCGCTTTGGAGCAAATCTTCTACCTTTGATGCTGTGGCAATAAGGGCTTTGAAATCAGGCAAGTATTAAGTATGGAGATGGGTTTGATAACCCGGGAAGAGGTTATTGACAATGATGTCAATCTGCTCTTGCTTAGTGGGCCTATTCATCATTTGGGCTATCTTGTCCCTCCATCTAGAAAGAAAAGTGGAGAAAGACTCCTTCTGTTGTTGCTTAGTTGTCTCTAAATCCCTCCTAGTAATATCCACTTCAATATTGTAATGATATTGCTTGACAAAGGTATTGCATATATCATCCCTGGTTTTCTTGAAGTTGGTGTCCAAATCAACGAACCACCTCATCGTAGCATCAGTGAGTGATTGTTGGAACAATTGAGCAAGGAGCTCATTGTCCACCCCCAAAGGATTCATAGCTCCCACATACATCTTTAAATGGGTCTTAAGGTAGATGGTGCCATCAAACTTATCCATATTAGGCATTTTGAACTTTGGAGGGACCTTAGCATCAGGATAGAGGATAAAAGCATCAACATCAATCAAGTCTTCATGCTTTTTGATGTTCTCGAGGAGTCTCTCCATAGCTTCAAATTTCTCCATTAGCTTTTTAGAGTTGGTCGAGTCTGGATTCTCTCCCACATAAAAAAGATTTGGGGAAGAGGAAGGAGTAGTGTGACCTATCAAGTTGATAACTGGTGAAGGAATAGTAACTTCAAGAGCCTTCCCATTATTCGTCAGATCAACAATAGGATTTGGTGGAGCAGAGGAAGACACATTTAGGGCATTGGCTTTGTGAGTGCCTATTCCTTAGTTCATCATCATTTTCACTTCATTAAGGATAGACTAGCGTTGTGCATCAAGGGCATTGTTAAGGTGTCCCTGTTGGACTTATAAGGTAGTATTAAAGTTGTCCTCTTGCTTTTTGAGTAGAGTGGTCAAAAGTGTTACAATAGCATCCATGTCAAGTGTTTGGTTCTCCATTTGTACCTTTAAAAGAGAAACACTTGAGTCAAGTCACTGTGGTCCAAACAAGGCCTATGTAAGGGTGGGAAAAAGATTCCATTTTGTTCAAGGCCTTAGGGTTCAAGACTTTGTGCTTAAAACTTTTAAGCTTTGGGTCTACCATTAACTCTTTGGTTATTAGTCTACAGATCATGTATGCATGGTTATGCATGTGTAGGAGAAAATTATTTCATGAGCATATATTCAAAGGTTCTCCTTTATTATGCGGCATGGGACCTAGGGTCCGGATCTAAGTTCATTACATGAAATAGGTTTGGGTGTTTTAGATATTAGGTACTCGTCACACTAGAGTAGTGATATACCGAACCACATATGAAACAAAGAGTTTTGTGTTGGTCCAACTGTTCGACTGCTCGTTATACTTCAAAAAGATTGAAGATTCATTGCAGGGTGGATACTTTTGCAATCTCCCAACATACTCAAAGAGAGTTGTCGGATCAATGCTACTTGTAATCCAAAGGCTTAACATTATAACTAGTTGTTTATGTAGTGATGCATGTATATCACAGTTAAACTAAAAGCCAAGTAAAAAATTTTAACCAATTGATAGCCCACTTATTCTTTTTCTTTTAGAAAAATAGTTTTTCCCCAGTAGAGTCACCAATTGTGAGGCCTCGCTTGAGCACCTCATCTGGTCAGCTTCGAATCGGAATGCTCATTATGGGTGATTTCTCATGACTACGACGGCATCCGCGCCTTTATTGTAAAATGATTTTTATTTTGAAAATGAATTGGGGAGTCGCTACCTTAAGTTATTTTTGTTGGAAAAATTTAAGGAAAATCCCATTTTTTACTCCAATCTTTATCCCAAAGGAAAAATGCACTAGACTTTTAAAACCAAAAAGGATTCGGGGGCTAGGTTTCTAGTTAATACTTGGCTCTTATGCTTAACTTTGATTTAAATAATTTTTCATGAGCAATTTAAAAATGGCATTTATACATGAATGAGTTAGTAAAGTAATAAAAGATTTAAAGCAGTTAAATAAATCGTAAAGCAATAAGTAGATTAATTATTACAATTAAAATCCAAAAATAGAGGATATCAACTCTAGCCCTTATGGGAGGTTGATCACACATTCCTCAAATAAGTTAAAGCAAAAAAGGAAAAAATCATATTTTATAGCTTATGAATTTGATGCTTTTAAAATAAGTAGGCCTACATATCCCTTTGAATAGGAATCAAAATCCATACAGTTCATCTTTCTTGCGAAGGGATGGTATGATTTTAAACCCAATTTATTATGTTTTGTTTGTTTGGTGCTTTACCGAATTGAAAAGTACAAGTTTGGGGGTTATACCTTGGGTCTTGGTCTTGGAGGAGGTGGCGGTCTGAGGGCCTTTTTGGATCGGAGTTCCACCTTGAGAAGTGATAGAGATGGTCGGATTGCCTCCTTAGAGCAGGATTCCTCTTGGTAGAGGGAAGAATTAATTAATTATTATTTGTTTGAAGGAACCATGCGCCTCAATTTTATCCTTCTTTAGCTCAAAGAGAACTAAAGAAATAAGAAAGCAGGTATAGGAGGGAGAAGAGAGTGAAATCAAGTAGTGAAAACTCAACCTAAGTGATTTCGATGTGCTTTGGAAGGTGGAGGAAGCTCTCTATTTGTAATAGAGTCTTGGGGGTCTTGTTTCATCATTTCTTGATGTGGGATTTGGTGAAAAAGGTGCAAAATACAAAGCTACCACTGGGAAGAAGAGGGAGTGCCACCGAAGGAGGGTGGCGACGCTGCCGAAGAGGGAGGGCGGCAACTGGTGTAAAGGAGGGCAGTAGCAAAGAGGATGGTCAATGTTGTCGCCCTCAAGGCAGGGCGGCAATGCCACCCCTTGAGGGTGATAGCTCGGGCCTAGAACATTTTTGGTGTTTTTTGAGTCCGTCCGTGAATGGGTTGGGCTCCGGTTAGTGCCGTTCGGCTTGGTACAAGTCCAAAGGGTATAAAAAATCAGTGTTCGCAATATATTAAATCAATTTAATTGAAATTAAAATGGAAAATAAAATTGCAATAAAGCAAAAGTGCAAGGATAAAAAAATCAACTCCAATATTTATAGTGGTTCGACACTCTCACCTATGACCACTCTCCCAAGGATCACACCTTGAGAAGTCACTCCACTAAGTAGCTCTTTTCAACGGGTAATGCAATCATGGATTACAACTTAGATTCTAACCACCTAGAATCTAAACTCAAGTTTATATGGGTACTTGAAAACCTATAACTTAAACAGGCTTGTAACTTAGGTGCTTGCAACCTCTCACCAAGTATTTTTAACCTACAAATACATGAAGAAAATCATGTATTTTATCCACAAAATACAAAAATTAAACCAAGTATTTAAACACAATTACTTAAAGGAACAATCAAGTATTTTAACCAAAAATACTAAAAGAATCAAGTGTTTTAACGTAAACATTTCAAAGGTTAACCCAAATGTTTTAATCAAGAAATACTTCAAAGGTTAACCCAAATATTTTAATCAAGAAACACTAAAAAAATCAACCAAATGTTTTATCTAAGAAAAATCAAGAAACACTAAAAAAATCAACCAAATATATTATCTAAGAAACACTCAAAGGAACAATTGTGTGTTTTCATAAAAAATATATAAAAGAGTACTGAGTATTTTAACCCCAAATATCCAAAGGAAGTCCAAGGATTTTAAACCTAAATTCTCAAAAGTACATAGATGCTCTCATTCAATTTTGTGTTACTATCAACACTTAAATTGACAAAGGTAAACACAAATAATAAGAAATAAGAAACCTATCTGACACAATGAACGCTTTTAAAACCAATAGATATTCTACAAGAACAACTCTTAAAGATGACATAAAAAAAATACTCTCAGATGTTTTAAGAAAATGAATAAAAGTCCCTTAAAAAGATGAAGCTTTTCAATTTTATAGAGCTAGGATGAAGGAGAAGATTAGTTTATGATTTGATTAATTCATTTAATGATTTCTTTCCTTAAATATAAAATTCCAGCTGTTTGAAAGAAGTAGAAAATCAAATAAAATATTTTGTATTTCTTACCTTATAAAGAAAGGAGATTTTTTGCTCAAAATATATTTTGATTTTATTTCTATAAAAGAAAAGGATTTAAAGATATTTTCAAACAAATTATATTTTGGATTAAAAAGCGATATTTTCAAATAATAAAAACACCATAATATTCAAGAAAAATTAAGGAATATTTCTCAAAAATTGTACAGCCATCAAGTCCAAAATTAGAAGGAGCAATAGCAGGATGAAAGCTCATCTATTTTTATCATTATTTCAAAAATTGCATTTTTTACTTTAGGAAAATTTATTTTACTCTATAACATGATGAACTTGGATAGAAGACAAGCTTCTCAAGATTAGTAAAATACCTTTACCTTTTACTTTATAAAATGATGTCTTTAACTCTTCAATCTTGAATGTCTTCAGGTTTTCTAATATATTTCAAGGACTTTATTAGATAAAATATGACAGCTCAAGCTTCCCAAGTTTTCGAATAATATGTGTGAATATGTGATTTTACACCCCAAGCATACTCGGGTCAACCTAGATTGATTAGCAATCAACCAAAGATCAAAGTCGACTTAGAATACAAACAAACTGAACCATGCCAGGCCAATTAGTATCAACCGAAGGTTAAACCACTTCAAATAGAGCGAATCAGACCAGGTAAGTATAAGAACAAGCCTGGTGGCAGCTAGCCTTAGATTTGGCAACAGTGCTAAGCCTAGCTTGCTACGCCGCCAATGGCATAGGCAGCACTTAGCGGTGTCGCCACCAAGGCCAAGCCCTGCCGTAAGCCAAGCTTTCCTCTGCCACCAAGCTACAGCACAGGTGCCACCAAATGCAAAACTTGAATACCATATTGGTTTTAAATCTGATTTTTCGTCAGATGTTTCCCTATAAATACAAGGCTCGTTTCACTTCTTAAAACATACTAACTCTCCTTGACTTAACCCCAGAACAACTGAGTTGACATTTCCTTAGTTGGCTCTATCTTCTCCTCTATTTTCAACTTTCGCATGTCTTTTTGATTTCGAACCAATTTCTTCAACTCTTTTTGAGTGGAAGGAATAGAAGACCTAGAGCGATCTCTCTTTGAGTCAATCTAGAAACATCAATCCAATTAACTCGAAGCACAACGTGGTGCTAATTCTTACCGAACCCAAAGTAGAACTCTGATCCAGGTGAACTCTAAGAAGGCATCCCCCGCAAAGCAAGGTATCATATTTGTACCTCGAAATTAATTTGTGTATTTAATACCCTATGAAATGCTACAGTAATTGAGCATTATAACTAGTTATCGGACCAGGAAACATTAACATAACTAAGGAATTTCGGTAAATTTATACAGTATCTAATTTAAGTTAATTTTTCACATATACTTATATAATAAGAGATTAAGAATAATTATAGCTAATTATATGAAGAAAGTATGGAAAAGTATTAAACATGTTGGAAAATCAACATAGTGGCAAAACCGTAAATAAGTGGAACTTCAGGGAAATTTTGGGAAACCCACTGTCTATGTTCCAGAATGGATCTGAAACCATTTTTATAATAAATTACAGATAAAAATAAGTCATTTCAGTTCCGACTTTGAAATCTAATTCTCAATAGAATATACATAATAAATTACAGAAGAAAGTGGGGTCAAAGTCCAATTATTTAATAGTTTAAGGACCAAAATATAATTTGCTGATTTTACTTACTATATAAGCATGCCTTAGAAATTTTTGGCCATTCTTCTTTTTCTTCTCTTGCTATGGCCAAACCTTGCTCTTCCAAATCTCCACCATTTTTCATGCAATCTCTTAAGAAAAACCTATAGAAAACTTGAAAATAACCTTTGTTCTTCAATTTCCAACCAAGATTTCACTTTGAAAATCAAATAAATTCAAGAACAAAGTGAAGGGGAATTTCGGGTACTTCATCCACCAAAGGTAACAAGTTGATTTCTTTGATTAATTAGATGATTTAGGTGTGTTAGATGATGAATTGAATGGGTTTAGTGTCCAATTGCATCAATTGATGCATTTGGTAGAAAATTCCCAAATTAGAAACCCTAATTCAAAGTTGTTTGAGGTGAGACCAAATTGATGTTAGTTAATGTTTAATTAGCTTAGAATATATTAATTGGAGGCTAATTGATGAATATTTTGTGATTGATTTGGTGTAGAATATAAAGAATTGGATGAATGTGACTTTTACCTCCTTTGAAGCTTTTGGTGGCAAAACAATTTTTCAAGCCAATTTGAAGTGTTAGATGAATTTAATATGCATCATTTTGCATGCCTAATGTGTTGAAACATTGATTGGAAACCATTCTTAAAAAGGCCATCTTGGCCGAATGCCATTAAGGCATTTGTGCCTTTGATTTTGCTTTATTTTCTCTTGATTTCCTATGCCAAATTGATCTATTGAATGTTATTGATTGTTAGATATTCAATGCCTTTTGTGTTGTCTTGATTGAGATTAGTGTTGATTGTATAGACAATGTCAATGTTGCACCATAACCTAGACAAATTGTCCATTCAATATTGCACACCAAGTGTTCGATGAAATGCCTAGTTCATTTTGCCATAGGCTTATCACTTGCTTCCTCCATAGGCCTATCATTTGAATGTCATTGTCGCTAGTGATATTGGCTAGCCAATTGTGCCAACCATTTGACCATTGATGACCATCCTATGTTCCAACTCAATGTTAATTGTTAAATGTACTGCTATTGTTTATGTACCTTCTATTATTTATTCATTGCTTAATTACAGTCTCGTTTGATTATTTCACGAGCTATTGATTATTGATGAGACAGTTGATATATATTGATGTCATTTGACTTGTTTCCATGCCTATATTGATTATAATATGATTTGACAGAGCTTCCTCACCGATGGGGTAGCGGGTAAATATCGTCGGCAATGTGCACATTGTTTATATGATACCCTAGCTAGGAAGGGATAACTGTCCTAGCCATAAGACCTGATCAGTCTTATGTATATGATATGAGCTCAATATGAACTACTACGTGTTCATGGCCCATTATATGTCTTATTTACATGTTATAATCTTTATTAGCCTATTTTCTGGTTCCAAATCTTTGATTCTGTAACCTAATTCCTTATTCTGTAATTGGTGTATAGTCTATTTGTTATTGTTTATCTACCTAATCTTTATTATTATCCTAACCATTTTCTATTGGACGATGCATATTAGATTTACTGAATATTTAATACTCACTCCCTTTAGTTGTTTCCTCTTTTACAGGTGCAGAGTAGGAGGCAGTATCTTTTCTGTAGATTCTCTGTGGATATATGTTGTGTCTATTTTGACAGTGTAAATATTTTAGACATTGTATTTATGTATTTATTTAGTTGCTTTATGGGTTTGTATTAATGGCATAATTAGTCTATAACTATATATATATGGCATAATATGGAGACTAAATATGAATATGACATGTGATGATGATGTTTTCAACCAATTGCAGAATAGATTACAGACAGTGATGTATATCAGCCCCTAGGTAAGTGATCTCCAGCCCCAAGACGTCCTCCAATGCCAAGAAAAGAGAGCCATGTTCAAGTCTTCAAAGAAAACCCCAAATCTGTTTGCTTAGGGTTTTAGATTTGGTCCTTCCACTTCAAGTAGCAAAC
>CANXYC010106121.1:0-10143 GCA_948193065.1 Aleurites moluccanus | reverse complement strand
GACAGGCTAAGCATTTAGAGACAAATTCAGCTACATCATTCTTCATATTAGGCCACCAATAGATCTCCTTTAAATCATGATACATCTTGGTCACTCCAGGATGAATAGTATAAGGAGAATAATGAATCTCCTTCATAATCTACTCTCGAAACCCATGAACGTTAGGAACAAATCATCGTCCCTTACATTTAAGCACATCACCATCCAAATCAAAATCAGAAGCTCTACCGTTTTGAACCAAGTCCCTGATTTTTTGATACTATGGATCCTCTGCCCAGGAGTTCTTTATTTCATCAATTAACAAAGATCTCACTTGAAATTGAGCTATCAACATTGTTTCCTGCCCTTGAGATCCTAAATCCAACATCAGACCCATTGCCATCAACTCCCGTAAATCCTGCACCAAAGGTCTCTCTGAAGCAGTTACATGAGATAAGCTTCCCATTGATTTCCTGCTCAGAGCATCAGCTACTACATTTGCTTTCCCTGGATGATATAATATCTGGCAATCATAATCCTTGAAATTGAAGTTGTAAGATTGAATATGTTGAATTAGTGTTAGGAATTGCAAATTGATGTTAGAAATGATCAATTAGATATGAATGAACAACTAATTGATGGTTAAGTTGATGTAGAATTAGAGAATTTGGAATTTGCGTTTTCAAAGTAGCAAATTTAGGGATTTTTGGTGGAATTGGTTCAATTGAAGTGCATTTTGGCTAATTGGATCAATTAGTGAGTTTACGTTGCATCAAATTACTTGAATGATTGATTAAATTGTTGAATTGAATTCAATTGTGCAAAACCCTAGTTGGCCGAACCATTATACCCTAAGTTTGCCTATACTTTTGTTTGATTTCCCTTGGTTTTTCCTTGCCAATTTGACCCTAATTTAATGTTGTTTGATCTTGCTTTTGATACCCTTGCGTTATTGAACAATGTACCTTATTATTGGTTTGAATAGTCAAGTCAATTTTGCTCTGAACCCTAACCTATTGGCTTGCCATTGTATGTTACGTTGTGTTTGATAATTTGCCTAGTTTATTTGTCATTGGCTTATTAGGTTGCATGCCATAGGCCTACCAATTGAATACCATTGTCGTTAGCAATAATGGTATGCCAATTGACCCACCAATTTCGGCCACCGAACCCTTGTTTATTTCTTGTATTTTCTTATTATTGTTAGTCCCTTTGGCAACCAAGAAGGGGGTGAATTGGTTGTCTTTAAAAATAATAACCAATTAAAAATATGATGAAGGAAGAGAAGAAGAAAATCAACACAAAGATTTATAGTGGTTCGCCCAAAAATAAGCCTACGTCCACTCCTCAAGATCACACTTGAGTATTTCACTACCTTTGATCCTTTTGCAGGTTCAAGATGAAACCTAAGTGTTTTGGTTCACACTTTAACCTTATACAATGTGTTTTTCTCAAACTAGGTTCACACAAAACCTTTTACAATAAATGCAAGTCTAACTTGATTTTGCACAATAAATATGAATGATCTAGCAAAAAATGATTATGAACTTGTTTAAAGGTTGTTCTCTGTTCATTTAATACAAATCAACTCATATTTATAGTCTTGAGTAAAGAAAGAGCCGTTTAGACTCATTTTCCCGCAATAAATGCTCCTGAGAATTCGCTCCAAAGGCTATTTTACAGGTGAGTCGCGCCCGCGACTCGGTCCGTCGTGCCCGCGACTCGGTCCATCGTGCCCGCGACTGGCTTTACTCTTTTTGGCTCGAAGAACACCGAATTTGAATTTTCCATGTCACGCCCGTGACTGATTCTGTCGCAACTACAACTTTTTGTGAGATTCAAATTTCAAACTCTGCTTGAACTTCTTCACACCTGCGACTGAGCTTGAACAGTCCTGTGAATATCCCTGGTCGCACCCGCGACTGAAGCATGTCGTACCCTCCACTAAAACACACTGTTCAATCTCAAGCTACTAGATGTTTTGAATTATGCAAACTTTAATTTCGCGCCTGCGAATAATTCTGTCACACCCGCAACTTCACTTAGTCGCACCCGCTACTCTCTTGTGTCGCGCCCTCTACTGGATGGACGCTGTTCACCTTAAAGCTACTGGAAGTCTTGAATTATCAGGACTTTAATTTCGCGCCCGCGACTTGAATCTTTTCAAGACTGTGATTGGATTTGTCGCACCTGTGACCAAGCTTGTATCTAAAGTCGCACCCGCGACTATAACTGGTCGCGCCCGCGACTAAGCAGCATCCTGCAATACTTTAGAGAAATTCTTAGAGATTCTTGCACATAATCAAACAAACTTATTAGTCCAATAATTTGTTGTTTGTAACCATCAAAATGAGTATGAAGAAGACCTTAAGGTCTAACAATTATTATATTTATTTTATTTTTTTGTAAAGTTTTAGTAGTTTGTAATTGTTGATTTGATATTATTTGTGAACACGTAATTTTGCACCCCAAGCAGACTCGGGTCAACTCAGATTGATTAGTGACTAATCAAAGATCAAAATACAGATAAACCGGACCATACCAAGCTTATCAGTGTCAATCAAAAGTCAAACCACTTTGAATTATGTGAATCGGACCGGATAAGTATCAAAACAAATCTAGTGGCAGCCAACCTTGGCTTTGGCGGCAATGCTAAGCCTAGCTGGTGGCACCGCCAGTGGCACAAGCAGCCCTTGGCCGCGCCGCCACCCAGGCTAGCTCCTGCCACCAGCCAAGTTTCCATCTGCCACCAGCAAAGCTTCCATCTGTCGCCAAGCTTCAACATACAAGTGCCACCGAACCCAGAACATAAATCCCACATCAATTTTCAGTCTGGTTTTTCCTCAAATGTTTCCCTATAAATACAATGCTCATTTTACTTCTAAAATACATCGACTCTCATTGAGTTACACCAGAACAGTTAAGTCGAGTTTTTCTTAGTTGGCTCTCATTTCTCCCCCAATCTTCAGCTTTCTTTATCATAAGCAGTTCATCTCACTTTGATTTCGAACCAATTTCTCCAACTCTCTTTAAGTGGGAGGAATAAATGACCTGGAGCGATCTTTTTTTTAGTCAATCTAGATGTATCATCATTCTATTAATTGGATTAATCAAATCAACTCAAAGCATGCCGTTGTGATAATAAATCAACTCAAAATGCACCGTAATACTGACAAATCAACTCAAAGTATGTCATAGTACTAACAAATCAAATCAAAGCACGTCGTAGTGCTAATCTTACTAAATCAAAGTAAAACTCCGATCCAGACAAACTCTAAAAAGGCGTCCCCTCAAACTAAGATATTGTGTTCATACCTCGAAATTAATTAGTATAAATCAATTAAAAGTACTGCACAATCAATATTTTATTAAAATCGAATCAAACCCCCTTCGTAATAAGGGAGAACTATGTGGGTTTTTATTCTCATTCAATGGATACGCAGGCAAGCTGTTTTATAGCTTCAAATCTAAAAACATTAAAAACGCTATTTTTTTTTTCTCAATTGAATATATTTTAATATTGTTTGGAGAATGTGTGGCTAACCTAGAATTTTAATTGAATGCTAGATTTAACATCCCTTGTTATTGGCTTTTAATGTAATAAACTTCTTTTATTTACTTTAAAACTTATATTATATGTCATTCATGCATTTTATAATTGGCATCTTATAAATTGTTTATGAAATCTAATTTTTATAAATCAATTATCAAATGATAAACCAAAATGAGAGTTATTATAAACCGAAAATCTAGTCTCCGAACTCAGTCCCGATTCTAAAGTCTAGTGATTTTATCCATGGGTTATGTTTTGGAGTCAAATTAGGTTTTCCTTTCTTTTCTCTTAAAAATGAAAGTGGCGACTCTACTAAATTTAAAAACAAAAGATTAAAGATCAATTTGTAAATGCAAGGCAAAAGCTGCCTTTAATCCATAGAAAATCGTCCCTTTTGATTTGAGTATTTTGGTGATCGGGTGAGGCCTCACAGTGTTAATTTAACTTATTACAATTTTCTTTTTAATTTTAGTTTTAAAAAAGTTTTGATAACTGAATATGAAATATCATTGACAATTCTTTGAAACGTTTATAAATACTTAGAAAAGTATAAAATTAGAATTTGTTTTTTAGTTTTAGAATATTTTAAAATTTCCTTTGAGTTTACCATTTTAAATCTATACATAGGTACACTAAATTAATCAATTAAAATTTGAACAAAAATTGTATTTGGCATATTTCGATTAATCAATTAAAATGTATAAAAATAAACAAAAAATAGTATCAATATTATATATTTGTCTAAAAAAAATGTTGGATATTTTTTTAGTAGATTCCTGCATGTCTTTCGATTGTGTCAAATTTCCATGCTAATTTCAATCTTATTTTCTTAGGTCTTCCGACTTTTATTTTACCTTCAGGTGGAAGCGTTTGTATTTCTTTTATTTCAATTGGTATATTCCAGATGCTTTTATTTCTAATTGGATATATTATTGCTTCATATATGGTAATTAATGTCTATTTAAAATAAAAATATGAGCAATATTCATAAGGATTTTGATTCATTTCCTTTAATATTACAACTGAATGTTGACATGGTAGCTCATCCATTTGAATATTGCATGCGCCTAATTTTTTTTCATATTTACTATGAATGTCTTATCATTTTCATAGACATTGAATAATTTATCATTTGATGGTTGCACCTGTTAACACATTTCAAAATAATTAATTTTTTATGTTATTATAATTCAACTATATTTGGTGGTTACAATAATAATAATTTTTATTCCAATATTAAATATTTCAGATATTAAATAAATATCGAATATATAATCAAAGTTACATATTATATATATCAAATAATTGACATATTTGATAATTACCTTTATTTTGAAGGGTTGAATGCAATTTTCATGTAACATGTCTTCAGCCTGATTTTTGCTAGCTTAGTGAAAGTTGATTTTGCAGTGTTTTTGTTTATGCAACTCCATTCTAGCACTAAAGCACGTAAGTACTTTAGTAAAATTGCAATTGGTAGCTCTCTAAGTATTCTAGTAAAATTGTAATTGGTAGCTCTTTAGCTGCTTTGATTGTTGCATTTAGTGATTCAACTGTATTTGATGTCATAGTCGAGTATTTGTTGTTGATAAAGTAAGCACTAGCCCTTTTATGATAATTGATAGTCTCAAATATGGTATAAGCCTTTTATCAACTTGGTCCAACTCATTCATATGATACTCAATTTGTTCAATAATATAAGATTTTGTTGCTGCAAAAAAATGAAACTTAATCTTTTTTAGGATTTCTTTTGAAATTAGTCTTTATATTGTTCAATAAATGAAAAATAAAAACCATATGACTAGCTTTGAGGTATATCTTTTTGGCTGTTGTTTCTATTAGGAGAGAACAATTGATAAGTTTGATTTGAATCGAACCAAAATTATCAAAAATTAAATTAATCAAATCAAAATTTTTAAAAGTCAAATCGAACCAAATTGAATTTTATAAAATAATTAAACTAAACCGAACCGATATATTTTGATTCAATTATTTGATTTTTTTTATTTTCTCAACAATATATATATATATATTTCGGGTGTTTTTTGAAGAAAACCAAACCGAATCGAATAGACTAAAATTTTTGAAACAATAAACTGAACAAAACTTAAATTTGAATCGAATCAAATCGATTGAATTAGGTTCGATTCGATTTTTTACTCACCCCTAGTTTATATGCTTTCATGCCTGCAAGAAATTATGCACATGTTTTTTCTATTACCAGATACTTTTCATATTCTTGTGAAGAACCATTCTCAGGAGGCTTCATTTTTAGAATCAACTATACAAAATGCTAGATGAAAGATCTTATCAGCTGCATGTTTTGTTGTTACTGAAAGTAGTGTATTGTGAACACTGGTTTTTTTACACCTCTCGGACTTGTGCCAAGTCGAACGACACTAACTAGAGCCTGAACCATTCACGGGCGGACTAAGAAAACATCAGAAAGCAGGTATGAGCCCTGAATGGGAAGCGTTGCCATCCCCATTAAAGGGTGATACCGCCACCCCCATTGGGCAGTGCCGCCACCCCTTGGGCTGCACCGCCTTTGCTTTAGGACGGTGGCTAAATAGCATTTTGGCGGTGTCACCCCATTTGAGACCCTATGCCGCCCTCCTTAGGTGGTGGTGCCGCCACCCCTCTCCTATAGCAATCCTCCTTTATGCCCGTGGCAGTTTCCTTTTGTAAGGTATTTTCATCAAATCCCACATTGGGAAATGATGAAACTTGACCCCCCAACTCTCTATTATAAATAGAGAGCCTCCTCCACCTAGCTCAGGGCTCCGAAATATCAGAAGTTGAATTTTTCTTCTTAGATTTCATTCTCTTCTCCCTCATACATCTATTTTTTCTTATTTTTTTAGTTCTCTTTAAGCTAAAGAAGGATAAAATCTGAGGCATGTGGAGCCTCAAAATTTATTTAATATAAAGTCACTTTGTCTGTTTCTTTTCTTTTCTTTTGAATTGTCAGGTAAAAGGCAATTCGACCATCTTCTCATGCTTCAATCGATTCAAGGTGGAACTCCGATTCGGAAGAGCTCTGGAAGAGCATTCCGTCCGCCGCCTCCCCAAAGATCAAGACAAAAGGTACCAACTCATAAACTTCTTCTTTTTTTCTTATTTTGATAGAGCATTAAAATAAACAACTCATCTTCTACCTTTCTTTAGTTTCATAAAGAATCAAAATAAAGAACCAAAATATGGTAAATTGGGCATAAAATCAACCCCCCTTCGCAAGAAGGAAGAACTGCATGGGTTTTGATTTCCATTCAACGAGATACACAGACAAGCTGTATAAAAATTTCAAATCCAAAAATGTTTAAAAAAAAACATCTTTTCCTTTTTACTTTGTTTATTCGATTCTTATTTTGTTCATTGGATGTATTTTTCTTTATTTAACATAGATATTTAGGGAATGTGTGATCAACCTAGAACCCATAAAGATTAGAGTTGATATCTCCTATTTTGGGCTTTTGAATTGTAATAATTTATTTTATCGCTTTATTTTATTGCTTTATTTCTTTATGTATTCATCCTATATGTCATTTCATTTACAAATGTCATTCTTTAAATCGTTCATTCAAAAAATATTTTAAATCAAGGTTAAAATTAGAAGCCAAATTCAATTGAAAACCTAGTCCTCGAATCCTCTTTGGTTTCAAAAACTAGTGCACTTTTTTCTTTTTGGATTAAATTGGAGTCAAAATGGATTTTTTTACCTTAAATTTTTCCAATAAAAATAACTTAATGTGGCGACTTCAAAATTCAAAATTATTTTTAAATAAAATGTGTTAGAGTCGTCTCAATCCATCAGAAATTGTTCCAAAATGAGCATTCCCAACTCCATTCAGTTGGACAAGACGCGGTGTTCTGGCAGGGCCTCACAGCTGGCGACTCTATTGGAGATAAATTTTTTTCAAAAGTTAAAGATAACTACCAATTGGTTGAAAATATTTTTTCAAAAATGACCTTTTTACATGGCTTTTAGTTTAATTTTGATTTTCATGCATCACAAGATAACCAGTTACGAAATTCAACCTTTGGATAGCAAGTAGCATTGATCCGACAACTCTCTTTGAGTATGTTGGGAGATAGCGAAAGTATCCACCCCGCGATGAATCTTCAATCCTTTTGGAGTGTAATGAGTAATAGTACTATTGGACCCACGTGAAACTCATTATTTCACATATGGTTAGGTATATCACTGCTTTAGTGTGACGGGTACCCTTAAACC
Organism: Aleurites moluccanus; assembly: GCA_948193065.1. NCBI lineage: Eukaryota > Viridiplantae > Streptophyta > Magnoliopsida > Malpighiales > Euphorbiaceae > Aleurites > Aleurites moluccanus. The sequence goes on along the minus strand of CANXYC010106121.1, from coordinate 2,377 downwards.
AAACTACCTAGCCTTCATATAATGAATATTAGACCTTAAACTTTAGGGCCTATGAACCATAATAATGTTAAACTGTCATCATGAACTAATTTTCTTCATACACATGCATACATGCATAACCATGTATTCATATATTTGTGGACTAAGATCCAATGAGTCAATGGTCAACCTAAAGTCCAAAAACTTTGAGCCTATTAAACCTTCCACTTTTAAGCCTTACTTAAACTAGATCCTTCTTTTCCATCTTTGTTTAGGTTTTGTTTGGACCACCATGACCTGATCCGAACGTTTCTTTTGAAAGGTACAAGCGAAAAGCACAACACCCAGCATGGATGCCATAGAGACACTTTTAGCCATATTACTCAAGAAGCAAGAGGATAACTTTCGTATTACCTTAGACCATGCCCTTGATACACAGTACCAATCCATCCTTAATAAGGTAAAAACAATGATAGGTCAAGGAACAAGTGTCCACCAAACTGATGCTCCTAATGCATCTTCATCCCTTCCACCAAGTACTATTATTGATCTGACAAATAATGGGAAATCTCCTAAAGTTGTCCTTCCCGCACAAGCTATCAATTTGAATGGTCACACTACTCCATGCTCCTCCCTAAATCTTTTTCATTGAGGAAAAGTCTCCAACTCGACTAAAACTAAGAAGCTGATGGAAAAATTTAAAGCTATGGAAAGGCTTCTAAAAATATCAAGAAGCATGAGGATCACTTATCCAAAATGCTCTTACTCTTTTCCTAAATGCTAAGGTTCCTCCAAAATTTAAGATGCCTAGCATGGACAAATTCTATGGCATCACTTATCCAAAGACTCATTTGAAAATGTATGTGGGAGCTATGAACCCATTAAAGGGTGGACAATGTGCTCCTTGCCCAATCAACATTTCTCCTGAAACATTGGTTGCCTCACTCACTAACTTAACCAAGGTGGCTTCCATCTCCTTTATTGATCACGATTTACCAAAAGAAGGAGAAAATCACAACTATACACTGTACATATTTATGACGACCCAAGGAAAGACAGTTCCAATGGTTTTGATTGATAATGGGTTGGCCCTAAATGTGTGCCCATTGAAAGTTGCAAGTTGCTTGGGCCTTGAAGCTAAAGAATTTACCACCTTCGATTAAATTATGAAGGCATATGATAATACCATGAGGGAAATCTTAGGTGTAGCAACTCTTGATATGACAATTGGGCCAATCACCACTTCAGTCTCTTTCCTAGTGATTGATGTGCTTACTTGTTTTAATCTCTTCTTTGGAAGACCTTGGATCCATAAGGTGAGAGTTGTCCCATCCTCCTTGCACCAAAAGCTTAAAATGCCTCACGGAACTACTATGGTCACTATCAAGGGTGATATACATGGTAAGAGCAAGGTTCCTAACTCTACACCCATTTTGGGAATTCAGCTTGAACCAAATATTGTCCCTTTGTCCAGTTTCTCTTTTGACACCATCCAATTTATTGAATAAGAAGGAGGTCTTAAGAGGAACCAACTGGGGATAACCTCTTTCAAGTCACGACCCAACCTGGGAGCCGTGACGGTCCTAGGGTACAGGTGTTGCCTAAGCTACCAGTACCACGAAGAATCCAAATAACTGTACTATATGGCATGCAATTCATGTAATCAACTTAAAATAGCTTAATAATGCTGCAGAAATTTTGACAGCATCTCCTCTATAATATGACTATGCCCAGCTGTAAAACATATAAATAGCACTTCCAATATTCATCAACATCAATACTCAAATCATTGATCCCTCTGGATCTCCAATAACAACTCAATATATGCATCTGTATATCAATTCATTTTCATTCATTGCATAACATATATATATCCATAGTATAATTTTATATGCAAAACTATAAAGATGCAAACACATATATATACATGCCATTCCTTAGTTTACAGTACCATGGAACCTCTATACTGTACAAATATTTACATATACTTTTGGAACTTGAATTTTACATGTCTCAAGTAGTACAATTCCAAGGCGAGGATAGAAGGGGCCAATGGAATTCATGCCTCACAGTAGACCTGAAAATATAAACCACTAAAGGGGGTGAGTATAAAAATACTCAGTGAATCCATATGTATAAAAATGCAGTAGATGTTCATAATACCATGGTTGCTCATATATAGCCTCTAGAATCAATATAAGATAACAAATAAATAGTGAAACAAGTATCTCTAATAGTACCCATATAGGTAATCATTTAAGTATCCATATAAATATCTGTATCAATATTCATATAAGAATCCATGTAAGTATCTGGATACATATCCATATAAGTATCCAGGTACATATCCATATAAGTATTCATATATGATAACAAGTGAAGAAATATCAAGTATCCA
>CANXYC010106049.1:0-29876 GCA_948193065.1 Aleurites moluccanus | reverse complement strand
TTTATTTTAATTTTAGAAAAGTATAGTTAAATAAAAATTAATTATTTCAATTTAATAAAAAGTAATTTTAAATTAAAAATAATATTTTTTAAATTTTAAATAAATAAAATAATTAATTTTTATTTAGTTATTAATTTATTTTATTTTTTTATATTTTTAATTTTAAAAAATATTTTTTTGTAAATAAATAAAATTTTAGGGTTAAATTATAATTTGTTAATTACTTTTTTAATTCTTGTGGGGTCAGGAAGAAAAATCAACGGTCAAAAGATCGAAATTATAGATTGTAATAATATTAGGGTCAAAATTATATCTTGAAAAATATTAAAAGTTAATGTGTTTATAGGGCTAAACGGTAAGGTCAAAATTGTACATTATCCCTTTTATATATGCCTATGCATATATATTATATTTTTTTATTCATGCAAAATTAAATCTTGAATTTTTAGGGGCAGTCAATGTGAATATAAATGTTCTTTTTGATAAAATAATGTAAACATAAATATATAAAATAATATTATTTTATTAGCAAAAGTATACAATAATTTGTTGTACTATATGTATCATTGAATTTAAGTATATATTAAGATATAAAATAAGCTTTCAATATTTATAATATTATAAAAAATTAAAATTTAAATATTAAATAATCAAATTAAAATTAAATAATTTATTTTTTAATATTAAAAAAATAATTAATTTTAAATTTATTATTTAAAAAAATATACAATTAATTATGTCTAGACATGGTGCAGTTTATATCAATTTAATTCATACAGATTTTCTGCTCTGGATTAGTCTGGACTACTCGAGAAGGGTGACCGCTCACGTTTGGTCATTTGGAGAATGTGGTAAATGGTGGGACCTACCATTTCTGGTGGGCTCCACACAACCGTTGTGGGAAAGAAGATGGAAGATGCTAAATGACGTGGCATTGCCGCCCAGTGTGTTAAGCGGCAAAAGATTCCCCTTTAAATACACGTATACAATTATTCCAAGCTCCACATATCTTATAATCGAATATGTGTTTTCCTTTTAAATTAAATTTAGAAAATTTAAAATAAATGTTTTTAATTTAAATAAATTTAAAAATCTAAATTTTTTTTTTGCTTAATATAATAACAATTATACTAAATATATGAATATCTTATTTTAATTTTACAGTAAAATATTCATTGTTATAAATTAATCCACCTAAATGTAATTTTTTATTCAAAATTAATTATGAAAAATTAATTATCTATTTCATCCATAATTAATTTTTTCCGTCCTGTTAAGGTACTCTCACATATAAGATAAATTTTAGAGGTGAGTAATCAATTAATTCGATTTGAATCAAATTGAATTTTTAAAAATTTAAATAAATCAAGCCATAATTTTAGAAATTAAATCAAATTAAATTGAAACTTTTTTAGTTCAAATCGAACTGATATATTTCGAGCTTAGTTTTTTAATTATTTTGATTATTTTAATAAAATAAATATAAAATTATTAAAAATATATAATTTTAGATAAATATATATATTGTTTATAATATAATAAATATAAATATAAATATAATATATATATTTTCTTTAAAAAAAAAATAAACTAACCGAAATTTCAAATAAAATCAATCAAATTTAACCAAATTTTAAATCAAATCAAACCAAATCAACCACATTAAATTTAATTTTCGATTTTCAATTTTCTCATTTTTTTCTCACCCATAATTAATTTTATCTCAAAGTAAGGCAATGCCTATTATATTTATAATATAAAAAAGTATTAAATTATTAAGGTTGTGAAAATTGAATGGATGTAACCGGTTGAATAGATAAATTTAAAAATCAAGTCCACTTGCTTATTTTCACAAGCAAGCTTAGCATACAACTACTGTAAACTCTCTCAAATTTTAATTTAACACTATTCTAATTATCTACATTTTTTTTAATTCAAAAATTATGCTCATCAATTTTTTTCTAAATTACTTCAATTAAATTTAATAAAACTTAAATCTTTAAAAATAATAATATCTTGAATAATTATTATTAAAATATTTATTATTATTTAAGATTTTATTTCAAATATTATTTAATAAATTTATCTATTAGTGTTTACTTTTAATTTATGCTAATTTATTTACTTTATCTATTTATTTTATCTTAATATATTTTTATTTATTACACTACAAAAATATTAATTATCTTTAAAATTCTTATTGTATATATTATTCTATTATTATCTCAATTAAACATATACGTTATTTTTGAATATATAAATATATCTGACCAAAATATTAATTTATTTTCATTATATTCACTCTTTTGTAGAATAATTAACTATTAAAGTATAATTAAAAATTATGCTAATAGTATAATTAAATTCATACTAATTAAAATTTATATTGAGATTATAGTAATTTTTATGATAATTATATTTTATATTTGTATAAATTAATACTAAGTAAATTAATATTAAAATTTATGCTAATTAAATTAATATTAGAAATTTAGTAATTAAATTCATACTAATAAAAATGTTTATCAAATTAACATTAGAATTCATGCTAATTAATATTATTAATTTTTATTACATGTATCTTATTATTTTATATTAAAAATTGAGTCTGATTGAATTTTTAATTCGTGACTTTTTATTTTTATTAATTTTTTGCATGCATGTGTACGTGTCACTAATTATGGTGAGACACAAAATCAAATTGTATCTATCAAAAGACTGTCCAATACTAAAATTGAAATTTGGTGTACTTTATATTTTATTTGGTATCTATTTACTATTTTATATAATTTTTTATGTGTTATATTATTTATAAAATAATATTGATTATTAAAATATTTTTAAAAAAATTATAAAATAGAAAATGAGATATTAAATAAGATAAAATAATTTGAATTACTGAAATTGAGTTATCGTAGAGCAATTTTGCGAGAAAAATGCTAATAAATAATAGTTGAAATGACTTTAAATTAAGAAATTTTGAGTTTCAACTTCGTAAAAGGTAGAAAGTATTTAAATTAATGAATTTATTTTATTTTTATTTTTATTTTGGTTCGGTTTAACATGATCCTAATTTCATACATACAACCTCCATTTATTTATTTGTTTTTTATGATTCTCTTACTGCTCATAGAAGATTAAGAATGAATTTAGAAAATTAATTTTGAAAGAATTAAAAATTAAAATTTTTTATATAAATATAAAATTTTCATAAAATTAATGTTAAATAAATTATAAATATATAAAAATTTGAATTTTGGAGGGCGGAATAATATTTTTTTTTTTTTTATGAACTATTATAATCATTTTTTAATCGTAATGACTCAGACTCACCTTGAATGTGGCAAAACTCCGTGCCTGGAGGAGATAGGTTTGCTATATTTTAATACAATCAGAAAATGAATTTCGTAATTTAATTATTTTTCAATATTTGACTCTTGCAATCTTTATTTTAAGACAATCTGATAATGACAATGTATATATGCCATTAGCGATGAGAATAAAAATTGCAGTCAACAGAACAAATTATTCGTCTGAACAAAATCCTACTTACAAATTCATTTGAACATTCATTTTAAAATTTGATATTATGTTTATTTTCTATGATTTCACATTTAAATTCATAATGTTATGTTTATTTTTTTTATAATTTTAAAATTAAATTCAAATCAAAATTCATAATAATTTCGAATATCCACCTATTTTAACAGAACCTAAATCAATTTGGAAATTATAGGTCAACTTAAAGAAAGCCCATCATTTAAATTTAGAAATCCTACAAAGAATTTCAGAAAATTCATAATTAAAGATCAGATGATATTCCATTACCCCTTCTAATCTCTCTCACTCTCTCCAACTAACAGAGAATTAATTATTTAAGAAAGCATTATTATTTAGTGCACAAGAGAGAACATTCAATATATATCCAGTCAGAAGCAGAAAAAGGTAGCAATGGATCGTAACTTTCGGACTATTAGATCAACAGTCAAGGTTTACTAATCCAGAATCAAAATGGTAGCAGCATGGCCATACATATTGAGTTAGTGCTTTTACTTCCAAATGTTAACGGTAAAAACGGAACAAATTCCAGGCTGAATAATTCTTTTTTGCTCTCAGTTCTCAACCTTGAATATCTACCTCAACCACCATCTTTGAGCAGCAGAAATTGGAGTTTTCAAGAATGGACAATATTGATGGATAAGTGGATTGACAGTCCTCCCAATCTTCGCCCAAACACTTTGATGGTAACCGGCAGTGACAGGCCCATGATACATGAGTTTCAAGAGCTGCCAAAAGGAAATCCAAAAGACAAAAAAAAAAGGCTTTAATTAGATCATGCTCTTTAATACAAGGAGTGGGGAAATCCTGCATCTACCCCCTTAACAAAAGTAGAGAACTCAGCTTTGAGCACACCATTGAGCAAATTTTTATGTCAAATGAGAATTCAAGAACCTTCTATTGTGCATAATGTGCAAATAAACCAGTTTTACAGGAGTTATTCTTAAACATCATGGACATGCAAAAGCAAAACCTAAAAGTCGTTACACAATATCCTTTGCTTCAAAGTGTGCTGTATTGTCAGCATCATCTAACTACTTAATTCCATCAGGAGACCCAGAGAAACATGAACTCAAATACTTCGCTCCCTTCCCATCAAGCATGTGTATCGATGAATGCCTAATACATGCCACCAATTGTTGGCTAAAGGGTTTATTCACAGATAAGGAGAGACAAAGGAGTCCTGCACGAGACTTACCATATAAGGTTTGATGCAGGTAAGGTTAGATGCAGACAGCCTTCTCCTCACATAATGAAGAAGACTTTTCCATGATTGGAATCCCTGACCTCTAGGTCACAATAAGTTACTACTACAGTATTATACCAAAAGCACATCCTCTAAAAACCACCCGAGGGAGAGAGAGAGAGAGAGAGAGAAGGGAAGGGGGGACAAACGTGAAATTAGCTCCAATAGAAATGTATTTTACCTGCCAATACATGAATGTTTGTATTATGTTGCGCTGCCACCTGCACAGATGCAAGAAAACTTAAGAAATGTTCCAAGGTTAAAAAATTCCAATAGAAAAAAAAAGGACAGAGACAGAAAGAATAGGCTCAGGCTAACTGACGAGAACAAAGAAATTATTAAGAGGAAGCCAAGTCCAATTTCTGCATGTGAGGAAAGAATGCCGAGGGTAGTTGTGTTTGACTCCACCCACACACAAGGGTCTTCAAGGTACTTCCTGTTCAGCAGATTGGGAAATTTTTAAAGAAAAATAAAGAAGAATTACTCGCACACAAATTTAAGCAATAATAGTACTAATAATAGTACGCTTAAGCTGCAGAAGTAGTAATAACAACAAAATATAAACCGCATTAGAAAAGGAAGCTACCATGCAGAGGAAATGTGTTTGTTGGGACTCCTGCAATTCAGATGGACATTTGCCAATCTTGTAAAGAAAAATACATATTTTGGAGAATGGTGTTGCACATGTAAACAGAGTGAGGAATCAGCCTATATCATCTCGTACTAAGTCATTTGGGAGATATCTAGTTTTTGTTCTTTTCATCCCGTTTTGGTTGTTTTCTTGCACAGAAACTTTCATCTTTCGTTCATTGTCTATTCAAGGTTTCTAGAGTCTCCCTGTTCAAAGTCTTGAAGACAATTTCAAGCAGGCACTATAGCTTTAAAAGGAGAGAAAACCAGACAATTTGGAAAATGTCATGCTTAATATGGTGCTTGTAGTCAGAAACTAAAAGAAGGATAATTCATGGTAGGACATTTGCTAAACTTCTGTTTTACATCATAAATTGACTCTGCTCTTTAGTGTTCTTTTACTTTGCCCAAGTACTTGGGCATGCCACCTGGTTTTTTAATGAATTAGCTTATTTTCTCATTATAATAAGAAGGCATAGCACATTGAAATAGAAAAGGAATACAGCTACTGGATTATTGTTGCTACCATCCCAGGAAAGAAGAGATACCAAGACATCAAAACAAAGGCCATGTTTAATCAGAGGCAGGCTCAAAAAGAAAAAGAATGGAAGTTAAGAATTAACAAGCTGAAATGGCATAAACAAATACACTATCAAACAACAATGTACAGGATCAACAGCTAACAGAAGTTCTGAACAATAATCATTCAAATCTCAGGAAACATTTGCATGTGCTTCTGTCTAATAAAGAAGAGAGTTTATTGGTGCCTGCAGAACTAATATGAAGAGTGTAGAACACCTGCATTTGCAAGACTATCCTAAGAAAAGGAATGCCAAATTTTAAAAAATAAACCAGGCTTCTATTCGGGTTTGAGTATTCACTAGGGTTAAACAAAAGAGTGGTCTTTTTTTCTGAATAAAACCCTATTAACAGTAATTAGCTACAAGTAATTGCACTCCCCACAGTTCAAAAGTTGAAAGCCAAACTAGTTTCATATTTCATAAGAAGGTACAAGTCAAATAAATGGGACATACCCCCCACATAACACAAAAAAATAAAAAATAAACACTATTTGAGTATGAGAATTGGTCCAACAATACTTTATTCCTAATAATAACAGAATTATTATCATGGAAAAAAGTGTCAATGTCACATGAGTAATAACTATTTCAGAATAACCAATGAAATCAAGTTAATATTATCAAAACCACTTAGGTGTTAGCAGAGAAAAATCCATTTGCATGTGCAGACTAACTCCAAAAGAGTACATGGAAAGAAATTAATAATTCAAAGCATGTTCTGAATTAGGAGATCAATTTTTGGGACATGAAATTCAATGTTTGTCTTTTTTGCAAAATTAGTATAATAGTAGCAATTTTTGTAGTTAAACTAAATAAGCAAACACAGCAAAGTTTTGACATGATACTACATAGCATCATGGATACATTCAAAGAACATTTTCACGAACATCACTTAGTAGCAGATGGTCTTAAGTATAGGCCGTTACTTAGAGTATTGACACAACTGTAACGATTAATCACCATGACCTTGACATGGCCGATACTGGAAATTTTCTAAGCAAATTCACAATAGAGCCAAGTGAAATTGTTACACTTTGGCTGCGACACACTACAAGCCTTTACCATGACAATGTCTTGTTTAAGACCATGACTTAAAACCTTGCCAAGTAATACCAATAGGCCATTGCACATATTTACACAAGATAGATGGCATGAACCTTTGGTAAAGGAAACATAACTGAAATGAAATGTCAGAAATCATAAAATATCTAATGGGACAGTAAGAGTTTCAGTCCCATTTGCAAATTAAATTTAATTATAAAATTTTCATAAATTGCTAATCAAATAATGGTAAACTAAGCAGCTGCCAACTGATTCATTTAAGTAAAAATAGATATTTCTTCTACCTGTATAAGGTGGAACGACTGAAATTGCGCCTTAAGAACTTTGCAACATGCTCCAGAGATCGGCATAAAATGGGAATCAAAGCAACTGCAAAAAAATAAAAAAATAAAAAGTCGGTACACATTAATCCACTATAACCAATGACCAATTGCAATAATAGGAAAGGACCAATTTAGATCCAATAGCATTTTGTACAGACAAATCGAAATTCTGGAACATATTAATGCTCACATTTGAGGCAAAGATGTGAAGTGACAAACGTGAGACAGTAGATGAAGTAAATAAAATCTTTGGTTGAAATTATTGACTGAAAGTAAGCTTGCACAGCCTGCAGATTCAACGCCCGTGGTCTCTATAGAAAATATAAAGGTAATTAGAGACAGAAGAATTCCATAACATTAAGGAAAAGACCTAAAAAAAAATAGGAAATTTAGTTACCCCATATAGTGAGTATAAAGAATACAGAGATGAACATGCAGTGCCCATAAATGACAACCGATATGCCCTGTTTGAAAGATTTCTGGGTACAAGAGGAAAAATTGCAAGCACAGCCACAACAAATACCTGCAGCAGAAAAGGAATAGAAGCAAAATTAATAAAATATAAATGTAGTGCACAAGTAATATAGAACATAGGAGTTGAGCACAAAATGTTCGTCTTTACGAATGGGAAAAATGACAGTTTGAAATTTAAGTTACACTGGAAATTGGAATTTGCAAGACAAAACATACTAATGACTAGGTTGGTCAAATAAAAAAAACCATCATTCGGTAACATACAAAAGATTTATAACACATTCAATAAGCAGGTGCATCTGATGATACATTATACATATGCAGGCACAAGGGGGAAAGCAGAAAAAGAAAATTGCTATACCCAAGCATTGACAGAAAATTGTATAGTTTGTCGGTCCCAGCGGACAGAGGTAGGATTAGCATTTGCACCTGCAGTTGCTGATGTCCCAGTCGCTCTAGTAGTTGACCCTACAATATAAATTTTGGCTCACTTAAATAAAGAAGCAAGTCTCTGACCGATAAAGAGAGAATGAACTTCACTTTTCTAAAAATGGTACAATTCATGTGATTATAAATAGCTCAAGCCAGTATTCCCAACCTGTGTTCCATGGTCGAGTTTGGTCGTTTGAAGTCCCTGATGAAGCTGAGGAGGATGACGATGATTTTGTTGATTGAGATGATCCAGATGAAGTCATTGCCTCCACCACAAGATCAGGATCCTGCCAATGATACATGCACAACAGTTATCAACTGTGGCATTCGCATAAGCACTATTATGCAGTACCTCTTAAATACTGCCTCGAAGATAAAATCACCTTCTAGATTACGGAAGAAGATCTGTCAGAGAAGAGTTGGTGAAAAAACAAATGAAGAAACCAAAAATACAAAATATAAACAAATCAGACTTAGGCATATCTATGCGGCAACCAGTAGAGCATGTCACTACTACTACTCCATTCTGTCATATCCACAAAGAACCCATTACTCGCAAAATGCAGCAATACCTAGTCAAATAAAAGGGTACAATCATTCCAAGAAATACCCGCAATACCATCTGCATTATACAGATAAACCTACATATACACAGTATTCAAGACTTCAAATTAAAACTCCCAGATAAACCAAACTTCAGACGAACCCCCTAATAATTCCAATTAGCATACACAAGTCTCTTCATAGATAATGAGTTCACACCCCAAATGCAATAGAAAAAAAGAAATTAGAAATGATGTGTAAAGCAACAACCAAGGTTAGATACAAAGCTGACGAACTAAACTAAAGCGAGAACCCACAAAAACGAATTGGGATTCACAATCCCCAAGAAACAAGAGCCACATAAGTTAAGTAAGCAACAAAGGTATAATAAAACCCCAAATCCAAAATTTAGGAAGGAATAAAAAAAACACATGGCGATTCGCAATTCGCAATCCCGATATTCAACCAGTGACAATAATCAAGAAGATAGAAAACAAAGAAAAAGAAAAATGAAGGTGTACGGACAATGAAGCGTTGGTAGAACTTCCGCTTGAAGTGATCGACGACGTCGGAGCGAGAAGCCAAGTGGGGAGGGATGAGGATGTTAGACCAGTAATCAGCCCATCTGGGGTCGTTTTCATAATCGTAAGCCGCCGCAGCAATCTGCTTTAACTTCTGTGGATCTTCTCTTTCTTCACCCATCGCTCTCTGTCTCCGTTTTCTCTCTTTGCTGCTGTTTTTCTATATTGAATCCAATTTCTCTCTCTCTATCTGTATTTATCTCTGAAATTCTCAATCCCTGAGTTTATGTGTTTGTGGGGTTTTGATTTGAGTAATTTACTTGGGTTGCGAAGATACTCTTCTTCCTCGACCGATAACATGTAACTATTATTTTCTATCAATGTTTATTTAAAAATAGAGTTAAAAATATTATAAAATATTTTTTTTATAATATAATATAATTTTAAAAAAATCTAAAAATTATCTTTAAAATTTTTTATTTATAAAATATTAGTAATTTAATATTAAATTTTTATTTTTATTTTTTAAATTTTTTAAAAATAAAATTTTACTTTTCATTACTAAATAAGAAATAAATTTTTCTTTCATTTCAAGAATTTAATTAATTTATATATAACAAAAATTAAGTTCAAGAATTATTTAGAAAAAAATTGTAATTCTAGATAGATCTTGAGATATTTTGGAATTTGGGCGCTTTGCTATTTTTTTTCTTTTTTTTTTAATTTATTGAAAAATGTCCATGAATAGTCATCTTTGTTGTTAACAAAATAGAAGGATTGAATTTATTAGAAAGTATGTTTAATGGAGGATATTATTGGTGGAACCGCATAAGGGATAGTGTCACTGGCCTAGGCTGTAGCCAAGCCTAAACTTCCCATGCAGCGCCTAAACTTTCATAAATCTAGGTCAGCCTTACTCCGAATTTTATATTTGACATTATATATATATATATATATATATATATATATCAACTAAGGATCAAAACAATTGAAAAAATTATATGACATAATCTCTCTTATGTTGTAATTTCTAGTCAAGAAGATATGTGCATTATGGGCATCCCACCAGCCTATAGTGTCCATGAAACTTCTTTTCTATGGAGACTCCATCTTCTCTTTCCTTGGATATGAACCCTCTCCTAATTATCAATTAAGGTAACTCATTTAAGTTTTAGCACGTAGCTAACTATTGGGTTTGGGGATGAATAAGAGCCAATACCACCATATTATCTTCTCCTATGTATGCAATGTTGTGTGAAAGTAGAAATTCTTAGGTGCGAAGAGAATAATTTCTTATAATTTTTTCAATATAATTTAGAATGACTTTAAATTTGATATGCAACTATTATAAGGTATATAAAAGTCTTTTATAATATATTAGACTAAATGCATAAATATATTATGAGAATTTATTAAATCATCATGCCATTGAGCCAGTTTGCATAATCAACAGGTTAATACTGTCGGCATTATCGAAAATCTTTATATTCATCAAATTATTATCCAAATCATATTTATATTATAATTATGCCACTGTGGGGCCGTCCGTTACAGATAGAGTCTGGCGAAGGTGAAGTTAGCAAGTCCATATTTGTATCCAACAAATATGTGCCAGAAAAGGAAATCAATGATTCATATCACAACTCAAATTGCTCATTACACAACCATGCTGTGCTGCAGCAGCAGCATCCTATTAACTTAACTTGTGTGCAAACTGCAAACTCAAGCATGTCTACTCTTTCGCTGCAAATATCCCAATTCTTCAAGAAATGAAAAAACATATGAAACCCAACTCAAAAGACCAGACAAAATCAATCTCCTTCAACTCCTTTACTGTTTCAAATACCCAGATCCTCCAATCACTAGCTAAAGCTCCATAGCAACCCAAATTCACAAAATATCAAGCAAGATTCAGTATAAAAATTCCTCAACGAGGAATACCCAGATAATAAAAGCTAAAAAAAATTGAGATCAGCTATACCAAGTTGACTCTTAGACTAAACCTTTCCTAAAAAGAATCCAAAATTTACACGCCTGTAACTCTAAACTGTCAATGGAGACAAAAATGCAGCATTACCCAGATCACCAAATGAAAAAGAAAATCCAGAAGCATAAAGTTTAAAAATTTCTTACCTCTCTCTCTCAAATTGAAGATCTTTGAGGAGACTTCTAGTTTTTACAGGTTGGAGGATTGAAAGTTCAAGTGGGGTTTTCCCAAGAAAGCTTTTCTCTTTCAAAGAAAATGGAAAGAGCAAGTGCCCCAACAAAATATGCAAAGAAACTTGGGGGCAACTTGAGAGTAAACTTTACTTCACATTTCCAGTAGAGAGAGAGAGAAGAAGCAGAAAAAGAAGAAATTTTGTTTTTGCTAAAATTCATTCACAGCATGTCTGTAGTCAGAACCAAAGTACCATCACTATGTAGCTGTTTATATATATATATATATAGAGAGAGAGAGAGAGAGAGAGAGGAAGAGAGAAAATAATTTGAACATAAAAAAAATAAAAGTTGGTTTAAATTTGATATGAGAAATTAGGGAAGAATTTGTCAAATTCTCATATTGAAAGTGAAAATTTTACAACAGGAATTAATAATCAATTTTTTTAAAAAAAATTTCTACCCTTTTTAATAAATTGTAAATATTCCACTTCCACTTATATCAAATATGTCCATTTAATTATAATATTGGAATGTAAAGGTATAAACATGTCATTAGGGTTGAAAAATGGTACTATGTCACTGGCAACTAACAAATTTAGTCATCCTTGTAATTTATTCTTCTTTTCTTTTTCCTTTGGTATATTCTTTCTAATTTGCTGTTTGATAATGTCTTTTTCTTTTAGAATTAATGTCATTGTTTCCCTTTTGCATTTGATCATTTGTTGTAATTTATTGCTGTTTAAGAATGTCATTATGTCATTCGTGTTAATTGGTTGTGATATTTGCCTTATATAGATTGCTCAATTTGCTTAAAGTTTTTCCTTTTTATTTCAGAAGAAAACTAAAGTAAATTAAAATATTTTTTATGTAAATATTTGTTTATTATTAGATAAGTAGCAAATTAAAATTATTTTTGTAGAAAAAATTTTAAATTCTGATATCTCATATGTCTTCAAATATTTTCTCTCTCTATATAGGCTAAAATTTTGTTGCAAATGTACTAATTGGCTAGTAATTTTCATTTTTCTTTCTCAAATTAACATCTCCATCCATGCATGTGGCAAGAAGTCCTCATAATATATTTTAGGATTGAATATATGATGTTTACTTACCTAATCATAAAATGATTCATATAATAATTTTGATTTGCCAATGATATGAGACCTACAATTTGGTGGGTCAAATGTTGTTATGAGATGCTGATATTTTATTTCTTTTTCCTTTTATTGTTAAGTTATAGAATATGATGAACTCCTTTTCTAAACATTCTCTGTACCATTAGAATTTAGAATTTTAAATGTAGTAAATAACTTAATTCTGTTATTAAGCCTTTTACTAATCAAGACAAAAGAAGTTTTGATTTATAGAAGTTTGAGTGTATATGATTTATATGGCATTTCATGCATTTATACTAACTTGTTATGGTATTATGGTTTTGTGAATAAAGGCAAATTAATTTTACGCTACATTTGATTTAATTTTATTAAAAATTTTATTTTATTTATAAATAAAATTTATTTATAAATTAATTCTTATATTTGATATATTAAATAATAAATATAGAATTCATTTTAAAATTTTACTTGATAAAAAAAATACTCCTATATGTATATTATTTATTTACTTATTTTCTTTTCAAAAATTTCATATTACATTAATAAAAATATAATTATTTAAAATTTAATTTAATATTTAACATTAATATCTTTTTATATCTATTATTTTTTCAAAAAAAAAAAATATAATTTTGGCCATAAATAATTAAATTTATTAAGAATTTTGTACTTGCGAAAGAATTTGAAAAAAAAGAATTATAAAGTATAAAATAAAAAAAAATACAATAAAAACTAAAAAACTAAAAAATATAAATCAAAATATATAAAAATAAATAAATAAAAATAAAAAATAAAAAAATAAAACATGAATGGATCAAGATAAAAAAGTTAGCTGAAGTATTTAAAAAAAATATAGAGTCTCTAATAAAAAAATTGACAAAAAAATAAAAATAAAAATAAATAGTGCCAAACAAATAAAAATATCAAATTTATAACTGATATTTTTTTGTCCATCAAAATTTAAAGAGCAAAATATTAAAGTTAATAAAAATATTTTAGTCATCAAAAATTTATTAATTTAAAATTGTGAAATTTATTTAAAAATATCAACTATTTTGATATTATTTGATTTAGTTATTTATAATTCCATAGATTTAATTATTTAGAATTTTAAATGACTTTGAATTTAAAATAAATATAAAACTGTGGATTAACAAATAAATTTCATAAAATTTTATGAAATTCATGTATATCTAACAATGAGTTAAGAAAATTGGAGAATTTCAATGAACCAAAAAGAAGTGTATATGCAGAATCATTGTCTTCTTGAATCTAAATTTTACAATAGATATGAGTCTGATGAGCCAATGAAAAAGGCGAACTTCCAGTTTTCTCCTTTTAAAATTCTTTGATGTTAAATTATATCCCATAGCTTGTTTCTGTAATGCCAAATGCAGATTGAAATGCTATTTTCATGGCAGTATCAGTTATACCTAGAATTGAACAGTTATTTGTCCCTAGGGCAAGTTCACAAAATGTTTTCAATGGTAAAAGAAAGATATGCAGCTGCAAACTAATTCACTCAAACAACATAAAGCAAGAATGATTTTCAAAAATAACAAAATCATGGACTCTTTAATATCAGTTAATGAGCAAGAATTTAGTAGGAAGCTTTAAGAACAGGGACTCAACTCTGCTCTCAAGTAGCTCAATATTTATCCAATTAATATATAACAATGAGGCTTGTGCAAGTCAAAAAATGCTTGTATTAATTTCATCCTTTTTATTGTTAGATTTTAGGTAAAGCATTATGCGATTGTTTGAAATATTACACCCTACTTATCTAGTTTGGAATACCTAGCATGCTGCCTCAGCTAGCATATATATAAATTTACACTAGGGTTAAACTAGTTAATGGGCTTTTACCAATTAGGTCCACTACAAAGGTTCATTATCTATTAGGACTTATATTATGACTTATATTAGAACATATATTAGGGTTATTAATATGCCCAACATTTATTTGTATAGAAATTCACAAAAAGGAATAATTAATCTACAACAAATGCCCATATTGCTCCAAAATAGAATAAAATTTTCAGTTCAAATGCTTTCATTTTTTTTTACTACAGTTATTATTCAATCATGTCTATGGTTACCTAATTCGCAGAATCCACTTTAGCATCGCGTTCTGGGATGCACGTCCCAATTTGCGGGTCATCATCATTTCAATTCGCTCAGAGACTGGAATTAAATCGCTAAAATTAGCGATCCTTATTCTGTATACAAAGACACAAAATGCAGGAAGGGACTGATACATCATTGAGGAAGAAGAAGATAAAAAGTCTCAATGCTGACATAGAAAAAAAGTAGAAGTAAATAAGATGAAGAAGAAAAGAAAATGAAAAGAAGAAGAAGAAGTAATGTCAACACTGATATAAAAGAAGAAGAAGAAGTAAAGAAGATACACCCTTCGTCCGGAAAGAAATGACCTATTTCTATTTTATCATGAATTAAAAAATTAGTTAATATAATTAAAATAATAATTTTTATTTTATATTTTTCATAAATACCTTTCATTTATATTATTAAATAATTATCTTAGAAATAATTATTATTTAATATTAATTTTACAAACCAATAAAATATCATTACCAATAAAATTTTATTTAATATTAAGTCTCACTTTTTGTAATATTCATTTTTTTCATAAAAATAATAGTTTAGTAAATTAAATATTTTATCAAAATTAATATGCATCATTTCCTAGTTAAATATTTATATTTCTAACATGTATGTTTTGTTTAATCCAATAAAATTAATTAATTATTTATTAATAAAAATATGATGTGGTGAAATATTAAATAAAAATATAGTAAATTAATATACCAATTACTCTTTAAAAAAAAATAGACTATAATTCCGGACAGACGAAAAAAAAAAATTGAGTATATTTTTTTCCGAACGGAATGAGTAAAAAGAAAAGATGAAGTAACATCATTCATTCATTAATATTACTGTCAGAAAAAAAAAATAAGCTTATTTTTCTTTTTCATTCCTCCAAAATTATAATTCACTTTTCTTTTTTAAAAAATAGTTGATATGTTAATTTACTAATATTTCACCTCACCATATTTTTATCAACAAACAATTAATTAAATATTGAACTAAATAGCACATACATACTAAAATTAAATGAAATTTTATTGGTAATAAAAATTTATTGGAGATTTAAAAGCTAAAATTTTATAGGTGATGAGACTTAGTGCCCGTTTGGCACAGCTTATGAAAAGGAAAAAACAGTTTTTTTAGGTGAGAAGCTAATTTTGGCTCAGTTTATAGTGTTTGGTAAATATCAAAATTAATAAAAGCAATTATCTGGATAGCTAAAATTCAACTATTTGGATAAGTTAGAAATTGAAGTTTTTCAAGATAGCTGAATTTTAGATTAAACGCGTAGCTGATTTTAAAAAATTAGTGGACAAAAATACCCTTATGAATTTATAAGCAGTTTTTATATTATATTTTATCAAACACAAACATACAGTTAATTGTTTTTGGAGGTATCACTTTTAGGAATAGAACTTTTTCTTATATGAAAAACTATTTTCATAAGTTGTACTAAATTAGGCCTTAAAATTAAATAAAATTTTATTGGTAATGAAATTTTATTAATTTATATAATTAGTATTAAAAAATTAAATAATAATTATTTTCAAGTTAATTATTTATTAATATAAATAAAGGATATTTATAAAAATATAAAATAAAAATTATTATTTTAATTAAATTAACCATTTTCTTTAATATTATGAAAATAGAAGTAATATTATCTTTTCTGAACGTAGATAGTATTTTATTGAGCATAATTTTAGAGTAACTGAATTGGCCTTTAGGTTTAAAAATTAATTTAATTTAATAAATTATTTTATTTAGTTAATAATAGTGGCTGTCTTAGGTTTAAAAATTAAATTAATTTAATGAATTATTTTATTTAGTTAATAGTAGTTGTTATTGATTTTTTTTTTTTTTTTTTTTGAGTTTCTAGGAGCTTTTCATTAATTACAAAAGTTATTTAAAAGTTATTCGGTAATTATAACAGTTGTCTAATTAGTAAAAACTTATTAAAATTTTAAAGTTATTTAATTATACTCCGTTGAATTTTTCATTATTCTTGAAAAATAATAATATTAATTATAATATTAAAGTTTAAATTTTAAAGTTGCTCCATTAAAATTTCATTAGTGCATAGTAGATAATATTAAGATAAAATGAAATAAGAAGTGAAGAAAATATAAATATTAGTGTTAATTAAGATAAAATATAAATATTAACATACTCCTTTCATTTTTTTATCTGTCCTTTAAAAAAAAAATTATTTATATTTTTAATTATCGTTTTAAATTTTTAAAATAATATTTATCTATTTTTTCTACTTTATTGTTATAGCATTTAATTAGAATACAATAATTTAATTTAAAATAAAATTAATTATATAAAATTAAATAAGTCATTTTGAATTTAATTAATAAGTGTGAATAACATTAAACTTTAGATAAAAAAAATAAGATTAATAATATAAAATTAAATAAGTTATTTTAAATTTAATTAATAAATGTATATAAAATATTAAATGATAGATAAAAAACTGAGGGAGTATATATATATATATATATATATGGTAATTTAAATCAAAGTGTTCCAAAAAAAATATATATATTCTAAACGAATCTCCTCTGAAATAGCTACCCCAAAAAGAATACCCCCACGTCCTATACCTACGTTCCCGTACCTTGATCCTGTGTAAGCTTTGAGAAAACAACTTCAGTGACAATAGTGACCAAACCAGCAGACTCTTCCTCCTCCTTCACACCATTCTTCCTCTTCATAGCCTCTGCTATAAATCCACCATAAAAGATTACTTAGCGAATTACCTTCATCGTGACTGTTCGAGTTTTTAATATTATTCAAAGCACTTTCTTTGTCATAAATAGCTTCTAAAGCATAGACAAATCCTTTCCACCCTTCACCCACTCCATCTCTTGCTAAAGCTGGTAATGTCCAATTGACTAGTTCCTTGGCATAACCCACATCAGAGAACAAAACTTCAGAGATAGGCAACAAGGGCAACAATTGAATTCCAAGCCTACATTCTCTCCAGTCACGAGGTGCAAACCAAATTCCACTATCCCTCTTAATAGCCCACAAAACACCCACCAACCTGTTCTGTCTACTGAAGTCTTCTTCATACAAATTATCAACCTTTCTAACATGCCACCATGTTTGTGCTGCATGAATGTCCATTGCAGTAAGCATTGATCCAATGGCGACAAGATGGGTGTCTCCATAGGCTAATCCCATTAAAGCTGCTGAATAGTATGCATTCACTGCCTCACTTGTACTCACCTCGTTCCGCCCAACAGCAAATTCAGTTAGCCCTCCAGCCCAGGAGTGCAATTTATACAAATCAAAGCACCTCAAACGCGGATAATTTGAATTTGACCGCCTACCCAAGTTCATAAAATCAGTCATAAGAGAATAAGCTTGTGGCCTATACTTTCTTCCCCAAAATGGATCAATTTTTGCAAGAACAGCAATAGCATAAAGAAAGTAGCCTATATGATAATGGTGATTATTATAAATTCCAAATCCACAATCTGCACCAGAATCACTTGATCCTTGTTTTGTGACAATTCCACCCCACTTATCATCATACAAAAAACCATTCCCATTAAAGGTACCTTCTAACCATGGCTCAATTGTTTCTTTCGAGTACGTCCTTATCACTGGAATCAAGTCAAGAAAACCCGCCTCCTCAGCTATCAAAGCCAATCGTGCTGCTCTTGCTATCAATTTACCATAAAAATAAGATGAATTTGTTGATATAATTGATGAATCTAATCCATCAACATCCTTACGAAGTGCAGCCATAATTTCAGCACGTGATTTCTCTCTGATACCCTTTATTGAATGCCAAGTTACTGAAATAGGATCAGATTTCAACATCCATGAATCTCCAACAACACCAATATGATCACCATCAATGCTTTTATAATTAAAATCATTTAAAACAATAACATTTTCACCACACAAAAGCTTAACATGTAAAGGATGAGCAAGCATAAGCAAATCACCCCTCCCTTTCTTTTCCCATTTATACTCTAAACAAAACGGTTTAATGAAAACGGCATCACCTGAAACTGGATAGCAAGAACTGAACCGATCAAGAATTGCTTCAAATTTTGAATCAGAATCCGGCAATATTGCAATCCTTATAATGCCGGAAAACCAATCAGAAGTGATCGAAGAAAGGCTATGACTCAAATTGATCTGCGATGAAGAGTATATAAGCCATGTTTGACCGTTATTAAGGTTAACGTATGTTTGGTGAGTGAATTATTTGAAGAAAATGAAAGAATCTCATGGATTTGTTGATATAGAAATTGCAGTACTGCCAGTGATCGAACATGTCAAGAAAGGGCTTCCTCTAACAAGAAAGAAACGAAAATTTGAACATTGTATATCCAAAGTGACACTAAGATCACTATAAGAAGAGATAATATGGCTTTTTTGGGTACCATGGTAAGTTTTGTTTATTTGCAGAGATGGTGAGATCCGGGATAAAAATCTGGTACATGAAAGAAGTATTATGGAAAAGAGATGGGTATGAGATAGAAAGGGAAGATTTAGAGGATTTGATAAGATATGGGTGAATGTATTTTTTGGTTGGTCACCATTTTAAGGGTAAAGTTCTGAAAAAATGAATTTGTGGGCAATGGAGAAGAGAGGATTGAATTCTGGGGAAGAGAAATGGAAAAGTTGGTGGCTTTTGGAGGGAACATTGGTGAGCCATAATTGAATCTTCAGGTGGGGGTGGGGGTGGTGATGGGGAGGAACTTGGAGGAGAAGGAGGTTTATAAGATGAATGTTTGTGAGGTTTTCTGCATGACTTAATCACAAAGATTTTGATTACTCTTAGTTTTTTCAACATTTTATTTACAAGGGTACTCGGTTTTGGGTAAAATTTATTAATTTAAAGTTCCCAAATTAGACAGAAAAGAGAAATAATTAGTTGGGATTTGAGATTTGATAGAGAGGAAATAGCAGTTGCATGGGTTTGGTTCGAAGGGTTATTTATTAAATTAAATTAATTTTATTGGTTTACATTTTTTTAAATTTAAACAAATTATCATTATAATAAAATTATTTGTTTGAATTCAATTGAATTCGGTTTATTAATTTCAAGCCAAATATATTTTTTTATAAATTATTATTATTTTATAATTTAAAAAAATTAATAAAGTATCGACGATAATAAATTTAAAAATAATTTAATATATAACGTAAAATTTATCTATTTCAATAATTGACACTTCTAAAATTTTATATTTTTTCTCAAAAATAAAATTTTCAGTATTTATTTTTAGTTAATTTTTATGAATAATTTTTTTTTTAATTTTAAATTAATATTAGGATAAAAAATGTGGTTATATATAAAATAAAATATATTTAATTATAACAATAATAAAAAATAATATATATATATATATATATATATATAATTTGGATGTGGAAAGTTTTAAGTGAATAATTGCCCAATTATGTACTCAAGAGCATACAAATTTGGTGTTGTATTTTTTGCAAATAGAACTACGTCTGATTGGATTTCATCTTGAGAAGATGTGTGACTTGGAATCTTCAAATTGTGGAAGATATCATGTGGGAAAATGAACATTTGGTTCATTTCTAATCGCAGTAAGACAAGTCTGGGATAAAGTCAAATTTTGATTATTACAGACCAAGACTACTATAAATTTTGTTGTGCTTATAGCAAATGGCCTTTTATATAGGAATTGATATGTTAATAAAAGGGGTTATTTAGAAAAAAATCATCAACTTTGACTAAATTATAATTTATTAACATTTTAATTTTGATAAATCAATATATAAATTTTTAATTTTTAACAAAATTTATATTTAATTGGATTTCAGTTAACTACAGCCGCCGAAGTTTATGTGATATTTTTTCATTCGACTGGAAAAATTTGAAAAAAAAATTAATTAATTAATATTAATATTATTTTTATTTGCTATTATATATTATATATTATTTTATTAATATTACATATTATTTTATTAATATTATTTAAATTATTTAATATTATATTAATTAATATTAATATATTTCTAATTTCTATATATATTTTTTATTTTCTATAGATTGACTTATTGTGTGTATATATATAAATATATACTATTCTATATAATATAAAAATACATATATAAAGTATAATTTAAATAGAAATTAATAAATATATTATTAATTTAAATAGTTAAATAATTAAAATAAAATATATTAATAGAAAAAATAGAAATGAAATGGAATAGAAATATATTAAATTAAAGCAATATATTAATTTCTATATTATTATTATTATTGTTATTGTTGTCCTCGTTAGACCAAAATATTTCTTAATATTTATATATATATAACATCTAATATTAATAAATAATAAAATAATATATAATAATTAATAATAACATATAGCATATAATAATTAATAATAATATATTAATAATTTTATAATATAAAAATACATATATGAAATATAATTTAAATAGAATTTAATAACTAGACTATTAATTTAAATAGTTAAATAATTAAAATAAAATATATTAAATTATGTTAATAGAAAAAATAGAAATGAAATGGAATAGAAATATATTAAATTAAAAAAAAATATTAATTTCTATATTATTATTATTATTATTGTTGTTGTTTAGACCAAAATATTTCTTAATAATAATAATAATTATAATATATGTAAAATAACATCTAATATTAATAATTAATAATAATATATAAAGTATAATAATTAATAATAATATATTAATAAATTTTTAAAAAAAAATTTTTTTAATCAGACGCTGACATGACAAAAATATTAATAAAAAAATTTCACATCAATTCCAACGACTAGAGCTTAGTTGAAATCTGATCAGATACAAATTTTATATAAAATTAGAAATTTTTATACCAATTTACGAAATTAAAATATTCTGCTTGAATTGTAATTTCGTCAAATACCATGATTTTTTTAAATAACCCCCTAATAAAAAAAGAGGATGGTACTTGTGGAGATGGTAGCATGCTGGGATAGTCGGTGACAAAAGGGTGACTTAAAATCATTGGTGTTAAAATCAGATCAAATCGATCAATTGAATTAAAAAAATTAATAATTAAATTAAGAATCAGTTCGGTCAATTTTCAAAAAATTATTTTTCAAAAATTGATGAACCGGTTGGTTAACTTATAAACTGATCAAACCGAGTTTATTTTTTTAGTTCTAACGAGTCAAATTTTTTTTTAAAATTTTTTTACTTTTAATAAAAAATAATAAATATCAAATTATATTTATTTTCATCATATATATATATATATATATATATATATATATATATATATATATATATATTTAATTGATTCGAATTCAATCGAACATTTGACTCTCTACTTTTATTAATTTTTTAACCGATTCTACTTTAAAAATATTGCTTAAAACTGAGAACACAGAAAAAAATGCACGAAGAGAAAGACAAATACAAAAGACATAAAAGAGAACTACAAGGATAGAGAAAACAAAACGTTTAAAATTATGTAAAAATCTGAGTTATCGAATAAAAAATTTTCTATAAATTTTTTTTTTCTGAAATGGTACAGTCCCACCTAGATCATACGGTGATTTCGTGTCTATATATAATGATTTGAGAGGGAAATGAAAAGGAGCAAAAAGCAAGTTGAAAGTCTCTCTTCAAGTTTCCGAATTATCGTGGTCAAAAGATAATTTAGATGCTTTATTTGATCATAAAAAAAAAATAAGTGGAAGAAAAAATAAAGGGAGGAATGAAAACGAAGTGAATAACCCCACTAGTTAATGAGTTAATCAAACTCGGAAGCATAAATTTAAGAACTTAATGAAGTCTGGAACTACCAAATCAATTAAATTAATTAAATTAAATTAAAATTAATAATTTTATAATTTATTTGATTTAAAAAATAAAATAAATTAAAAATTCAATTTAATTTACAGTTTAAATATTTTTTCTTTTATTTTAAATCAAATCAAACTGAAATATATATATATATATATATATATATATATTATTTTTATTATTATTACAATTAAATATATTTGATTTGATTTTATAGACAATAATATATTTTTAATTTAATATTAATTTAAAATTTAAAAATATATCATTCATAAAAATTAACTAAAATAAATAAATAAAAATATAATTCTTGAGAAAAAATATAAATTTTGAATGTGTTAATTAATAAAATAGATAAGTTTTGAATTATACAATATTGAACTATTTTTAAGTTTTTTTATTAATGATATTTTATTAGTTTTTCTCTAAATTTATAATAAAATAATAATGATTTATAAAAAAAATTAATTTAAAACTGATAAATCAAAAATATTTGAACTAAATTAAACCAAACTAAAATCAATAATTTAACTATAATAATAATTTAATTTGATTTAAAATTTTTTTAAATTAAACATATTAATTTAATTTAATAATAATTTTTTAAATTAAATAAATCAAACCGATATCATCTCCTTGCAACCGACAAAATAATTATAATTAGCCAGTGCAGTGTTACAGTCAAGGCGCAATATAAAATGGGAAAATAGTGGTAGGGCAGTATGGGAATATCAGGTGTTATTTTCAATATTATATTCAAAGAAATTATCATATAAAACATAATATATTTTTTTTATTCATTTAAAAAGAAATTTATAAATGTCTATCCACTATAACCACATATTAATTTGATTTTATATGAATTAAAAGAACAAATTTTCATTTCAGTCCGAATTTTTTATCTTATTAAATATTTTATTTTATATTTTACCTTTTTTTTATGTGTTATATCATATTTTTTTAAAATATTTTAATAATTAATATTTTTTATAAATAATATAGCTTATAAAAAATATAAAACATAAAATGAGATATAATGAGATAAAAAAATATGAACTGTATTTCATCCTATTTAATACTACTTCCATCTAGAAAAAATAATGATATTATTTTTACACAGATTAAGAAAAATAATTATTTTAATTTTTACTTTATATTTTTTATAAATACATTTCATTTATATTAATAAATAATTATTTTGAAAATAATTATTATTTAATTTTTTAATATTAATTATATAAATTAATAAAATTTCATTATTAATAAAATTTCATTTAATGTTAAATCTTACCACCTCTAAAATTTTAATTTTTAAATTTTTAATAAAATTTCAGTACCAATAAAATTTTATTTAATTTTAGTATACATGTGTTATTTAGTTTAATATTTAATTAATTATTTATTAATAAAAAATATGATATAATAAAATATTAAATAGAAATATATTAATAAATTAAAATACTTTAAAAAAAAAATAGACTACCATTTTAAATAGATGAAAAAAAATATAAAACTATTTTTTTTAATAGAAGAGCAGTAATAATAATTTATCTTATACTCCATTAATAAGATAGTATATCATAATTAAATGGCCCATCAATTTAAGAGAAATTATTTATTTCAAAATAAATAATAATTAAATGGCCCACTATTTATCTGTATAAGACTATCTACCTCCTCTCATCTGAATGCTCAATAAATAACAAGGAGCAAAAGAGAAAAAGAAATAGCAAAAATTAATAGAGAGAGAAATAATGAATATAGCTTCCATATCAACTGTAGGAATGATGATTATGTTAACTCTTCTCAACGCTCGCTCTTGCAGATCTAGTATTTCGCCGGAGTTCATGAAAAGTAGTGAAAGCCCTATCGCTATAGCGCACGCTGACTTGGAATCGGAGTTCTTGATGGATTCAGATATTAGCAGAATGCTTGCTAGCGCGTCTTCATTTAATACAGCAAACACCTTCAAAAAACCTAACCAGCCTGTGTTTAGATGCGGTAAAAATAACCATTACTGCACCGGTGGTGGAAACGGAAAACCAGATAAAAGGTGTTCCGAACGATACTACCGCGCTAGACTTGGTAATTGCTAGCTTTCCTCTTTCTTTTTCAATTTTCTTTGTATTATTCAGTTTGGATCATCTGTTATTTTTTATCACATCTTTTATTTCATACTTTCTTCATATTACTTATTTTTAAATTACTTTAACAGTTAGTTTTTTAAAAAATATAAAATAAGTAAGACACATAAAAAAAAATGATTTGAATTATATCTTATTTAACTATTTCATTTTTTGTTTATATTATTTATTTTAAATTATTTTAGCAGTTAATTTTTAAAAAAATATAAAATAAGTGAGACATAAAAAAGTAGAAGATTTGAATTATATCTTATCTAGCTATGCGTGGTGATTGAATTATGAAGATTATAGATGGGAAATTAATTGTTTTAATGATTCTTCTATGTCGCATTTATGTGGCAATTAATAAATGTACATTAGTTCATAAATCTACGTGTATTAATATTTATGTTGCACATTAAAGGATATATGTTATTTATTATTTTAAATAAATTCATAAATTGATTGAATTATTAAGAGATTTTTTTATATATAATATTTTATTGTTGTTTCGACTCTCCAACCATTAACTATTAATTTTTGGTGTATCGTTCTCCTAAAATTCATAACAATTAGTATCAAAGTAGACTCAGGTGCACAGATAGTCCGAGACTTAGAAAAAAATATCCTGTAATAATTTAAAAAAAAAGATTTGAGTTTGGATCAGTTTCAATAGAAGGAAAAGCCACCGAGAACGACGGCTGTTTAATTGTGGGGTAATGTTACGATCTTAGTTTATTAAAGTATGAGACTTAGTGAATCTCAAATTAAAAGTATAAAATTTTAATGTGGAGTTTATATAAATTTAGGACTTTTCAATCTTTTAAAATAGCTTTTGAGGTGTGATTCTCTCAATATTCATAATATAATATATACTTAAATAGTCAAATTTTTTTATTTTTTTTATGTATTTCGTTCATTGTTTTATATTTTTTTATAGATTATATTAATTATTTTTTAAAATATTTTAATAATAAATATTTTTTATAAATAATATAATATTTAAAAAAATATGAGATTAAAAATCAAACATGTAAGATGGAAAATGAAAATGATTCATTGTAAAAGCATTATATAAGGAGGTAAAACTTTTAACAGGAAGATAACAAAATATGAAATTAACATTGGAATGAAAACAAAAATAATGCGCATGAAAATAAAATAAAGATTGAAAATGAGTTTATTCTTGTGGTTATTGAAAATAATGCAATAATTCATGAAAGCGACTCTCCAGCTGGAGTAAACTAATATTTTAATTTTATTTTCAAAAGAAGCTTTATGAACAACTAAAATACTCTTTTTTGTATCACCAAAAAAAAAAAAATACTCTCTTTTAGGTGAATTACAAGGAAATAAAAAAATGCTATACGGACCGCCGAGGTTTATCTCTGAAAATTCAATTTTTTTATAAAATATTATGAAATGTTTGAATCTACTTAAAATATATTTAAAATATTATTTTAAAGTTTAAAAAATATTAAATAAATTTTTAAGTGTTTAAAATTAATTTTAAACGCCGTTTTAAAATTTAATAAAATTTTCAAAATAAAATTTTATCCAAATATTCTATATATAAATTTTAGATATCAATGTAAAATTATGTCTTAATTTTAGATTAATTAACATTAATTTTATGCTTAAATATAATTAAATAACTAATTTATTTATCTTGATGATTCACTTGATTACGTGATGAATGTATCAGATAGGATTATAAAAAAATATAAATTAATCATTTTTTTATTTTTCTACTCGTAAAATATTACGTCTATAATAATAAAAAAAAATAATAATAAGCCATTAGAATATAATTTATGAACATATCTCATGTAAAATTTCTTTTCTATACTTTGATCAAATTCAACAAATATCATCTACTTACAATTCATTATTAATTGGCTGCCTGAAAGGAATTGGTGAAAATAACAAACACAATCATTAAGTCGTCAATTCAGCCATTGATTAAGTTATCATTAAAAAATTATTACTCTCTCATTTTTTTTTTATATATATCGTTTTAATAAAGGTAAAATTTCTGTTTTACTATGTCGTTATAATATTTCAAATTTATATATTTTTTTTTTAATTTTATCTCTAATTAATTTTTAATTATTAATATCTGATTTTTTTAAAAATACTCTTAATATTAATGATGATGAAAAAAATAAATAGGATTATATTAATTATTTTATATTAAAATTAAAATATAATAATTAATTTATTAATTTTTAAATCTTCTATCAAAATGATTTATATAAAAAAAATAGAAAATAATATTTAATTGTCAATTTTGTATAAATCATTATTAACTCGAATTAATTAATTGGCCAATAGCATAGGTTTTTAGGGATAATTTTTTTTACTCTATTTCTATCTCATTCTCTAGTGGATTTAAAATTTAATACCCATTTCATCCAATGAGTACTAAGTTCCCGCAAAATAACATTGATTTCCCCATGTAAAAATTTTGTTTCCACCTTATTTTATTTTTTTCATTTTATTTTAAATTATATTTAACATAAATAAATAAATTTAAAAATTTTAATTTTTTAAATTAATAGATAAAATTTCAAATTCATTCATCAATAATCTAATAATTTTTCAAACAAATATAATATAATAGCCAAAGTTGATACTAATAATGGCCACGAATAGAAATAATTATATAGATCCACCCCATTTATATAAACAATAAAACGAAATTTAATTTTAGTATTGATGGTATTTTATAAACAACCCACAATAATTACATGAAACAACTAGCTATCATGATATTTTATCACCATTTCATGATACTATATATGGTGTCCAAAATAATAATAATAATAATAATAAATGAATTAACTTTAATATATCATTAAATTCTAAGTTATTGTGTAATTATTATTAAAAAAATATTATCTTTATCATTGACATCTTCATCTTTATATAGTGGCATATCCATCAGCAGTAAGTCCAACAACAATCATTTACATTTTTTTAGGAAGATATATATAAAAAAAAAACAACTAACAAAAATCTAAAAATGTATAATAAATAAAAAAATTCAATAATTCAGAAATTACATACCTTTTCTAATTACAGCTCATAACTAACTTTATACACACATCAATACCTCTATTATATTTGGATGAAGTTGATTATAATAGGGACTTATTAATATAGCCAATAATTAACTTTGTGGGCATATTAATGCCACCATTATATTTGGATGAAGTCGACTATGATGGGACTTACTAATCTACCATTGATATTAAAAGCATATTCAAAAGCAATAGTAGATATAAAAATAGACAGTACATCTCTAGCAATAACTTGCAATGTATGATATTTTACCTATGATGAGATTTACTAATCTACCATTGATATTAAAAGCATATTCAAAAGCAATAGTAAATATTAGAATAGACAATACATCTCTAGCAATAATTTGCAATGTATGATATTTTACCGCATTTAATTTTTATCAAAGTGGTCATGTACCTTTGAACAAAGCAATATATCAAAGTTATTATACTTAGGAAAAACATTTTCATCTAAATAAGGATCAAACTCAGTATTCATTTAAACAGTTCTTACACTTTTTTTTACTTTGAATAAACTTATCAAACTCAAATAAAGTTGCAAAATCATTTCCTGAAACAATTATATCTGATAGAGTAAAATTAACATATTAAAAGCTCTATCTAAGTTCATCTTAAGTTGATAAATCTTCACCAAGTTTTAGCATAATTTATGAATTTTATCAATTTAAATTAGTGACTCATTTCCATAAAACTCTTGGGAAATAAAACTCAAGCATTTTCATCATATATCTTGAATCTAAAATTGCAGCAAAACTCAAAATCTCATAAATTACATTCCAATATTTTTCAAATTTTATCAACATACTTGATGCCATTTTATTAATTAACTTTCTAGGATAAATGAGTCATTGAGATAGTGTTAATTTAATCTCACGTATCTTAGTAAAATATATATTAGCTGTAATAAATTTTGTTCCATAAAATAATTTAGTGACACTGTAGAATGACTCTTATCTACCACAAATTTTCTTTGCAAACTCTCAATCATTTTTGATAGGCAAAGTTCTATATTGAGACTCATGCTGTTTTAATTGTGTAAAAAATCTTTATATGTCAAGGCAGTTTTAACTGTTAAATATGTAAAATTCCACTTAATTGGCCAATTCAGACATAATTATTTGGCAAAAATAAATGCGCAATTGCCTTGTAATTTCTTTAAATTTTTTCTTGTCTTTTAGGTATTGTAATTGGAAATACCATGCAATGCCATTCTTAATCACATCCAATCCATTTTTTACAATCAAATTAAGGATATATGTATAACATACATGTGAAACAACGAACTAAACTACAATAAGTGTTCAACTTCTAATTTTTCTTTAACTATTTTAATAAGAGAATCATCTGCAAAATAATTATTTAATGTATTTTTTTTTGTCAATATTCAAATTTAAGAAATAATTCACCAAGTGTCTACGATATATTCACCAAGTGTCTACGATATATATATAACTTTTCCAAAAACAAGTAGTATTAATGTAATATACATATATAACATTTCCAAAAAGTAGTATTAATTTAATATAAATTTAAATTAAGAAATAGTATCTTAAATTAGGCTTTACAGAGTCAAAGAACTATCTATAAAGTGTGTTGTGACAGCTATAAAATACTTCTTTTAGTTATTAAAGGTACACATGTGACTTGTTATGGCCACTATGCTTTCATTTTTCTCCAATATCATCATTGCATTTTCTTTTTCATAGTAATATATATTTTCAATATATCATTCTTAATATTGTTTCTAGAAGGACACTTGAACAAAGGCTTGGTAATATTCTCCTAAATCCAGAATGTTCCACGATAGACAAAGTATATTTATGTAAGATGATCATATTTGCTAAAATCTTTTCTTCCTTTTTCTTCATTATAAGAACCAAAACTCATTTCTCATTTCATATTATTTGTTAAAACCTTCTTCTTGGACACCTTTTGAAGTGATCATGAAGATGTTTTGTTTTCCCACATGATACTTTTTGCAATAATTACATTAAACTTTATCTTCCCACTAATTTTTACTTTTTAAAGTGATTCCATCTAACACTTATCAGCTTCAAATTTTTGTTGATATGGTCACAACCATCATCTA
>CANXYC010105924.1:0-13644 GCA_948193065.1 Aleurites moluccanus | reverse complement strand
CTTTGAATTGATATATTTGGATATATATTCCTTTCATATTGCATGTTCATATCTTACTGAGTTGAAAGCTCACTCCTCTTCTGTGGATTTCAGGTGATAGTGTAGCTCGTGAGGGAGCTAGTAAAGAAGATCAAGCTTCTTAATTTATTCCTCCAAGAAGCCTCTATTGTAATCATTTTGAAATATATATTGATGTATATTCATTGTATGGTATTATGGTACAATATGTATTGGGAGTATACTCTAGAGCTCCATAGTTAGTTATTGAGGGTGACATTATTTTGATGTATGATCTGTTATTTTTGGATTGCCCTTGTTTCTTAATGATGTGGGATGCATCTTTTGATCAGTAAGGAACAAGAGGAAATTATGAAATGATAAAAATATAAAGATATGAATTATGACTTCATGAATCTTGAAATGAATGTTTGATAAATATATGTGAGTTAAATATGAATTGTGTATGAGATCCAGGATATGGGAGTTCTACGGGTTTATGGTGGCCTTAAGCCTACCCTTGCCCTAGGACCGTCGCACCACCAGAGTCGGGGTGTGACATCAATAAAAGCAAATTTATGAACATTCAAAATTTTCAAAACTCTTCAAAATTGATTTCACAATCAAAACTGAGGAGAGAGACAATCAAAATTTAAAACCCTTTGAGGAAATCCAACTTTTTTCTTTAAAGTCTCTTAAAAAACATAGGGATAGATCCTATAAGTACATACATATAGGATTAGTCCAGGTAGGTATTAAACCATTAACTAAAGAAGGATTAGATACCTCAACCTTTGCAGTTCTAAAAGATGCTAGGTTTTTCAACTTTATTGATTCTTTGTTAAGAACTGTAGAATCCAGCCTTAACAAAAGACAAATTAACTTTAGTTGTTATCAAATCATAACTGTCTCTTTAAATGATAAAAAGTTTTTAAAGAGTATAGTTCTTCAAATTAAGACTCATAATTATAAAATGCTTATTAGATCCATTCCAATAGCATTAATATTCAAAATTCATTACAAGGCAATGATTTCTGCTTTTGCCTCAAAACACATCCAACACTCACCAAAAGGAGAATCCTTTTGCTTCAAACTAACCTTTCAAAAGCCAACGCTATCATTCAAAGAAAAATTCAATGGAAAGACATTACCCTACCAGAAGATTGGACTTTAGAAGGAGCTACCCAACCTGAAGCCCTAAAACAGACTGAACCCAATTCAGACCTGAGAAATATAACCCAATTTTCTGATGGTAGTGTAAAACTCACTTTTATCAGAAAATCAACTTCATCTAGGTTTTCTGACAATGCGTCTATCTCTTTAACTATTGATATAGGAAAAAATTCCAACTTCCCTCTGTCATATATGCCCCATACACTTCCAAAGAACCTATATAAATAATTCAAATCATATAGCCAATGTATTTTATATCTGATATATCCAAATATACTAGAGAAATACCTAGGTCTACACTTCAAAATGTTAACTACTGGACAAATATACCAAGACCAGTATATATTGATAGCCAATCTTTAACCCAAGAAGAATAACATGTGTCCCACCTTATTCTCCCACACTCTTTGCTATCACCCACATTATTTAAGTAGAAATAAATGTCCTTGAAAATGATATTCAAATTGATAAAAAAACTTCTTCATGATGATTTTTATTCAAAAAATAATGAATCAAAGAAAATTTGGTTTTTTCAAAACTTCTTGAAGGTCAGAAATGAAATTCAAGAAAAATATTATGCCTTTTGTAATAAGCATAAAGTTCAAATCAGATTTTTTTTATTGGTTTGAAATTTATGCAAATCAAAACAATATTATATATCCTTTCAAAAATTCAAACAAATCTGTTAATCCTATCACCTTTAGGAATAAACTCTAAGAATGGAAGGTAGATGTCAAACTATTCAATCTGAAACCTTCCTTTTAGAAAAATTTCTATTCCTTATGGTGAACATGAGATAGAAGTAGTACCTTTCAAAAAAGTTTAGGATGAAGATTATAGAAATCTTAAGAATATCGTCCTTCAGAATAACTTTTTAAATGTTAATCTTCAAATAATAGGAAAACAATTGACTAGAATAGAAAGCCAGATCCAAAAGTCAATTGTCTCTTCTATTGTTATCTCCAAACCTATAGGATTTGAAGATAAAAAAAAAAAAAACTTAAAAATCCAGCCTTTAAACCCTTTCAAGTTTCAAAAAATAGTCAACAACAGTTTCAAACTAACAAACTTGAGTTTGTTCATGTCATTTGAGATCTTTAGAGTAGGATAGGGCAAACATTTACTTCCCAAACTACCTATGAATCCTATAGACATATAACACCTAAAATTCCTCAATCCTAATCTAGAAACGTTAGTGCTATAGAGCAAAACCAAGCAACATCTGATGAAGAAGCTTTCAAATAGGAAGAAATTCTACAAATCAGTAGACTGACCTAGCAGAATCTTATTCCTAGGATTACAACTCCAAACTTAGGGCTAGAAAATAGACCCAATATCTTAGTTCAGTCTAGATTCAATGCCTCATATGTCTATGAGTGGAACTTAGATGGTATGACTGAATATAACGTCCCTAGTTTACTCCAGCAGATGATAATGGTAGAAAATTCCTATAAGACCCAAATAGGAACCTCAGATAAACTAATTGATGAACTACTAATAGCTAGTTTTTCTGCACAGCTAAAAGGATGCTCGGATTATTATCTAACTCTACACCAACAATAAGAAATCTTAGGTTCAAATAAAACCTTTTAGGATAAAACACATTTTCTAGATGATTTAGGTAACACTATAAAAGATGCGGTGTCAACCTTAATCCTAGCCATATTTGTTCATTTCATAGGAGATCCCTCACATCTCAAAGACAAAAATAGTGAATTCCTTAGCAACCTTAGGTGTAGGAAGTTTAGTGAATTTCAAAATTACAAAAACACTTTTCTGACTAGAGTAATGCTTAGGGAAGATTCTAACTAACCTTTTTGAAAAGAAAAATTCCTAGTGTCATACCCCAACTCTAGTGGTGCGATGGTCCTGAGGCAAGGGTATGCTTAAGGCCACCATAAACTCGTAGAACTCTCATATCCTGGATCTCATTCGTAATATATGTTCACATCAAACATAGTTATCATTACAAATATTCATTTCTATAATTCATGCAATTATAATTCATTCATTTATATTCATCATCATATAATTTCTTCTTGTTCCTTACCGATCAAAAGATACATCCTACATCACTAAGGAACAAGAGCAGCCCAAAATGTAATAGTTCAGACATCAAAATAATATCATCCTCAATATCTAACTACGGAGTTCTAGAGTATACTCCTCATACATACAATACCATAATACAATTCAATGAATATATATCTCAAAATAATTACAATGATGGCTTCTTGGAGGAATAAATCAAGAAGTTCGGTCTTCTATATTAGCTCCCTCTCGAGCTACACTATCACCTGAAATCCACAGAAGAGGAGTGAGCCTTCAACTCAGTAAGATATGAACATGCAATATAAAGATCAATCCAAAAAAAAGGTTAATCCAAAGAAACTTGGGTAAGAAAATATCATATGGTTATGCTTACAAGAATATAAGTGCTCACAATCGAATAGCACTGTCAAATCACATGATAGAACTGCAGAGTGCATCAGTAGCCTTGCAACCTATCACAACAGATCGCATCGGTAGTCCTTAATACCTTATCGCAAATACATGCTTGGCCAGGCATATGCCTAGAGTTCATGGTCCCCTCTAGGTGGAACACTGATAAAAATCCTATCAATTAGGTTCCAAAAGTGCATAATGGACCAATGAATTTACTCTCATTGGGAAGAGCATTCTATCCATAGGGTCATATAGTTGTACTCTTACAAGAAAACATATTGGTCACAAGACCATTAACATATAATATAAATTCAGTCAAATTAACAAATAGGTTTCATATGAACTTGATCCAAGGAACGATGACCAAGTAATTTATAATATATATATGGTAATTACATGGAACAAATTGTAATTTTGTTTGAGAATATCATGAGAATTTCAATTAATAGGTCAGTAATACAATATCATATAACATATAAATCATTTATGTGAACATTAGAAAGGTTTGGACAATTCATTTCAAAGAAGCAATATACATATGTAGTGTTCATACTTACCTCAAATCAATTTATCCTTGTATTTTTCTTCAGTTACTTGTACAGTCAATAAATCTCCTTTACTTTCTTGAATCCTCTTTTTCCTATGACATTTCCCCAAATGCACAAAATTATGGTTTCCTCAATCAACAATACATAATATGATTCTCTAAAATTTTAATCATCTTTCAGCCTCTATTATTATTTCCTAACATCAATTTAATTAATCTATTAAGAAAATCTAAAGTTTAAGAATCTGCTTACTATTTATGTCACTATTCATCAAATTCCATAAATTCTAATATCTTGAATATTAATCAAAATTAATAGTCTTAAATACTTATAATAAAGTCTATATATTCATATAGATCTATTTTATCTATCAAAAATTCTTAATCTAAAGAGAAAATGAAGTTTGGAAAAAATTATCTTATTTTCCCCAAAACTGAATTCCTGAAGAATCTGACTTGAGAATGATGATTAAAGCCTTAAATGCACTAACTTAATGATCCAATGCATTAATTTTGAGCATTAATACATAAAATCAAATGGGATAGATTTGAGAAATATAGGAGAAGAAATGAGAACGAACAAAGAAAAGAGAAGAAGAAGATATTGTGAAAATAGCTACTACATCTCCTCTTATAATAGACTACTACCTCTCAGCTTCCCGCTTCGCCAGACTCACTTTGCAATCCCACTTCGCATGTCCCACCTCACATATCCCACTTCACATATGCCACCTCGTATATCCCGCTTCGCATATGCCGCCTCACATATCCCACTTCACATATGCCACCTCGTATATCCCGCTTCGCATATGCCGCCTCACATATCCCACTTCGCATATGCCACCTCACATATTCCACTTTGGTAAGCTGGAATCTTGCCTCACCAGCCATCTCGCATATATAATGGCTCACGAACGAGATAAAGAAGTCTAAATATTCTGATTCTTTTTCCCCAGTTAACTTAGACACATAGGGCCACAATTCTACACTTACCTCTCCAGCTCAATCAGCCTCTAACCATTTCGAAATCGAGGAACCACCTCGCACTACCTTATTAAGCCTAGCTGGAAAACCCTCATTGTCACTCCGTACCAAACCAGCTCACAATTGAGCTATAAACACTCAAATTCCTTAATTCTTTTGGTCACTTAAAATAGACACTCAGGGTCCATCATAACCAAAATTTAAATCAAAAAGAGATCTATAAAATTTATGGTGAATTTTTAAATTCACCCAGACTTTACTCTCCAAAAATTGTCCAAGCAGGTCTGATTAAATTAGCTATCTCTTGAACTACAATTATCCAATCTCATTGAATTTTCACAGCCATTAATATAACACATGAAAGAACATTTTTCCTGTTTATACTTTTAACTCAAACAGCCTCTATCATTTCCAGAAAAATAACAAACTGACTCAGAATTTCTACAGGAAAAAGAGAACCAAATAAATTCTGGTTGAGGAGCATATCTCCTTACACACTCAGAATTTCCAAAACAATTTTTACAGATTTTATAGATAGTATATAAAAAAAATATGCAACTCACATGATTTATACTTTTCTAATTTATTCCTTTAAAGTCACAAAACTAACTCATAAAAATCCTTCCTACATACCAAAAATTCTGAAATTTCTCCAAGACATTAATCTATCCACAACATCTCAAAAATCAGAAATAAAAATAAAATTAAATCAAATATTTATTATTGGGTATTACATTCTTCCCCCCTTAAATAAATTCATCCTCGAATTTAAAGAACTTACCTTAAACTTGAAATAAATGGGGATACTTGGCTCACATAGACTGCTCACTCTCCCAAGTACACTCTTCCATAGCTTTATTCCTCTATAGAACCTTAACCATTGATATATCTTTATTTCTTAGCCTCTTGATCATTCGGTCCACAATGGCAATTGGAACCTTGTCACACCCCAACTCCAGTGGTGCGACGGTCCTAGGGCAAGGGTAAGCTTAAGGCCACCATAAACCCATAGAACTCACAAATCATGAATCTAACACAATTATATCATTTACAGTATCATTTATTATCAGACCATGATCATGCCCATACGTATAATTTAACATCAATCATAACTTATCTATTATCATTTCACATCCTTCTCTTGTTCCTTAATGATCAAAAGATGCATCTCACATCACTGAGGAACAAGAGTACCCAAAAAAAAATAACAATCATACATCATAATATGTTAGTATCCTCGAATGACTGACTACGGAGTTTTAGAGTATATTCCCATTACATATTGTGTCATAACACCATTAAGTAAATATACAAAATATCTCAAAAGCATTACAATGAAGCTTATTGGGAGAATGGATCAAGAAGCCTGATCCTCTCTATTAGCTCCCTCACGAGCTATGCCATCACCTGAAATCCACAGAAGAGGATTGAGTCTTCAACTCAGTAAGATATGAACATCATGCAACAATTATATGATATCAAATCATGGTCTTGAACAAAAATTTATACATAAAGGTATGAAAGAAATTATAAGTTTTACTTGAAGGAACATGGTTACTCATAATGGTTTGGCTATATCAAATCATGTCTCAAATCAAATCATGGTTCATATTTAAAACATGGAATGCCCACAAAGAATGGCATTATCAAATCTTATCTGATAGAACTGATCTAATATCATAACATACGTATCGGTAGCCTTGCTACCTTAACGTGCACACATGCTTGGCCAGGCATGCGCCTAGAGCTCATGGCCTCCTCTAGGTGGAACACTGATAAAACCCTATCAGCTGGGCTCCTAAAGTGCACAATGGACCAATGAATTTACTCTCATTGAGAAGAGCATTCTATCCATGGTTCATAGGTTTCAATCTCATAAGTAGCATATTGGTCGCAAGACCATCATCATATAACATCATTCAAATCGGATTTAACAAGCAAGAATCATATGAATTTGATACAAAGAAATTGATCAAGTCATTTTCAGCATATATATATATATATATATATAAGCATATGTGAAAGAATAATTCAAAGATACTTGGTCTTATTATTTCAAAGAGACAAGAAATAAATAAATGTTCATATTTACCTCTTACATAATTTCTCTTAAATTCCTTTTAGCAAACTGCTCACTTAAATTCCTCAATCAAATTCGAATTCTCCTCCTAAGAAATTTCCCAAATATACATAATTAGAGTTTTCTCCAAATCAGTAATATTTAACATGATTTCCTAATAATTAATTATCGTAGAGTCTCTATTCTTAATTCCCCATAACAAATTTCATTTATCTCTTAAGGAAAATCTGCATTTAATTTTCGGAGTTACTGTTCATATTACTATTTATGATAACCTCAACAATCTGATTTCTCCCACATTAATGACCATTAATGACTTCAGATTACTTGCAATAAATCCTATATACCCAATATTAATTATTTTAACCAATAGACTTAAATATATCCAAAGAAAATAACTTAGGGAGAAAATTTACCTTATTTATTTCAAATTGAAATTCCTGGAAAAATCTGCTCAAATATGATGATTTCTGCTTAGAATATGCTAATCTAGAGTTCTATTGCATTAATTTGAGTATTAATACCTTAGAAAATAAAATGGAGCTAACTCTGAGAAAAGGATAAAAATTAATGAAAGAAGAAGAAAGGAAAAATCGAGAAATGCTACTAGAGTTACTGGGTTTAAATAAAGCATTGCCCCAGAAAAACGCTAGCTAGCTCGCCTCGCCAGACCTGCATCGGCAAAGCTACCTCACCTAACTAACTCACCATTCCACTTCGTATTTCCCAGCACGCACTTTCCAGCTCGCCAAACTTGATCCTGTAATGCCACTTCGCCTCTCTAGCTCGCATATGCCACCTCGCGTATGCTGCCTCGCCAAACTCTCTTCGCGAACGTCTTCCTCGCATATGCCACCTCAGCAATGCTCCTACGCTTCTTCGCGAACTCCCACTTCGCACATTCCTCTTCGCATAATGCCTCTTCGCCAAATCCTCTTCGCCAAATCCTCTTCGCCAAATCTTCTTCGCCAAATCCACTTCGCCAAACCTCTTCGCCAACTCTCCTCGCACATGCCACTTCGCATATGCCTCTTCGCCAATTGCTACCTCGACAATCTCTCTTCGCCACTTCACATTTTCCAGTTCGCAAAATGCCTCCTCGCATTTTGCTGGTTTGCCAAACTAAAATTCCTCTAAGTTAAAACCTTTTCTAAGCACCTCTCACTTATCCAGCTTGCAAATGAGCTACAATAATCTAAACTTATTAATTCTTCCTGCCACCTAAAATCAACATATAGGGGCACAACATATCAAAATTTCAAATGAAAAAGACCAATACAAAAACCACGGTGATTCTCCAAAGATCACCCAGACTTGCTGCCTTAGAATCCTTCCAAACTACCCTGAGAAAATCCACTCTCTACTAAAATATACTTATCCAAAAATTCTAAAATTTTACAGCCATCATCTCAGCACACAAATGAACATTTTTCATGTTCTCATCTTCAGCTAATTCTGTCTCAGTCATTC
This sequence comes from Aleurites moluccanus, assembly GCA_948193065.1. Lineage (NCBI taxonomy): Eukaryota > Viridiplantae > Streptophyta > Magnoliopsida > Malpighiales > Euphorbiaceae > Aleurites > Aleurites moluccanus. The sequence goes on along the minus strand of CANXYC010105924.1, from coordinate 4,948 downwards.
CCAATAATTTCAAACCTACACTGCATCCCTGCAGAAATTCTCAACCAGACTAGCCTTGCTTAAATAGACACAACTCATCACACACACAGAATTCTGCCAAACTATTTTACATAGTTATAGCTAAGTCATAAATTAATAACTTTCATGTTTTATAATTTTCCAAATTATGCCTTTAAGATCATGCAATTATCATCACAAATCCTAAAATTAACAAAATTCTGAAATTCTGAAATTCTCATTATACACAATTAAAATTAATTCTCCAACATACAATTAAATAAAATACTACAAAATGACAGATATTACATTCTTCCCCCCTTAAATAAATTCATCCTCAAATTTACAATAATCTGCCTCAAACCTGAAATAATTGGGGATATCAATCTTGCATGCTTTGCTCACTCTCCCAAGTGCATTCTTCCATAACTTGGTTTCTCCACAAAACCTTAACCATAGGTATCTCCTTGTTCCTTAGCCTCTTAACCATACGATCCTCGATTGCAATTGGGATCTTGTCATATGATAAATCCGGTTGGAGATCTACTTCTGGCACTTGCAACACATGGGAAGAATCAACAACATACCTTCGAAGCATTGATACATGGAACACCGGATGCACCTTATCCATGCTAAGAGGCAATGCCAACCTATAGGAAACCTCCCCAACCTTGCTCAAGATCTTAAAAGGCCCAATAAATCTTGGAGACATCTTGTCTCCCTTGCCAAACCGCATAACTCCTTTCATTGGAGAGACCTTTAGAAACACAAGATCTCCAATGGAAAACTGAAGGTCCTTTCTCTTCGGATCGGCATAACTCTTTTGGCGACTGAAAGTTGTCTTCAATCTCTCTTGGATCAATGGAACCTTCTCAGAAGTATACCTTATCAATTTCGGTCCTTCAATATGCTTCTCTCCAACTTCATCCTAACACAATGGAGATCTACACTTCCTTCCATATAGGGCTTCATAAGGAGACATCTGAATTGTGGAGTGATAGTTGTTATTGTAGGCAAACTCAATTAGTGGCAAGTGAGCATCTCAATTCCCTCCAAAGTCTAGAATGCACATCCTCAGCATGTCTTTTAGAGTTTGGATGTTCTTCTCTGATTGCCTATATGTTTGCGGATGGAAAGCCGTGCTAAAATAAAGCTGAGTACCCAAACACTCTTGCAATTTCTGCCAAACTCTCGAGGTAAACTGAATACCTCTATATGATATGATTGAAATTGGTACTCCATAAAGCTTAATAATCTCATCCACATAAACCTGGGCAGACTGAGAAACTCCATAGGTAGTCTTGACTGGTAGAAAATGGGCCAACTTGGTCAATCTATCCATAATGACCCATATCGAGTCATATCCTCTCGAAGTTCATGGCAACCCAACCACAAAATCCATGGTCACTCTCTCCCATTTCCATTCTAGCAATGGAAATTCTTGGAGTAACCCAAATAATTTCTGATGCTCAAACTTGACTTGCTGACAAGTTAAACACTTGGCTACTTATTCCGCAACATCTTTCTTCATTCCACTCCACCAATATGAATTCTTGATGTCATGATACATCTTTGTTGCATTTGGATGCACATTATACTTGGCATGATGTGCTTCCTTAAGAATCATATATTTCAACCCATCAACTGCTGGAACATATAGCCTATTACCATGCTTTAACAAGCCATCAACCACATAAAATCCTGGAGTTTTCTTTGATCCCACTTCATTCTTTAGCTTCACCAACTGAGGGTCTCTATCTTGAGCTTCTCTAATCTGATCAATAAGAAGTGGCTTGACTTGAAAATTTGCCAAAAGCACTCCTAACTCTGACAATTCCCAACTAATTCCCATATCATGCAATCCCTACACTTCCCTCACTAAGGACCTTCTGCTTACTTGAATATGGGATAAGCTCCCTAAGGACTTCCTGCTTAGTGCATCTACTACAACATTGGCTTTTCCTGGATGATATAAGATTTCACAGTCATAATCCTTAAGCAATTCAACCCATTTTCTTTGCCTAAGGTTGAGATCTTTCTGCTGAAATATGTACTTCAAACTCTTATGATCTGTGAAAATCTCACATTTCTCACCATATAAGTAATGTCTCCAGATTTTAAATGCAAACACTGCTGCAGCCATCTCAAGATCATGAGTTGGATAGTTCATCTCATGCTTCCTCAACTGCCTCGAAGCATAAGCTATCACTCTTCCATGTTGCATAAGCACATAACCAAGCCCCACTCGCGATGCATAGCAATACACCGCATAACCTCCTTCACCCGACGGCAAAGCTAAAACAGGTTTCGTGGTGAGACAAGTCTTCAACTTTTGGAAGCTCTCTTCACATGCATCTGACCATAGAAATTTAACTTACTTATGAGTGAGCTTACTCAAAAGAGATGCAATCTTAGAGAAGTCTTGAACAAATCTCCTGTAGTAGCCTACCAATCCCAAGAAACTTCTAACTTCTGAAACATTTGTGGGTCTAGGCCAACTAAGAATTGCATCAATCTTTTTAGGATCAACTCTAATCCCTTCTTTGCTCACTATATACCCCAGAAAGCCTATATTCTCAAGCCAGAATTCACATTTAGAAAGCTTGGCAAATAACTGATGCTCTCTCAAAACCTATAACACAACTCTAAGGTGTTCTTCATGCTCTTCTTTACTCTTAGAATAAACAAGAATGTTATCAATAAACACAATGATAAACTTGTCCAAAAATGGCCTGAACACCTTATTCATCAAATCCATAAATGCTGTTGGTGCATTAGTCAATCTAAATGGTAACACTAAGAACTCATAGTGTCCATATCTGGTCTGGAATGCCGTCTTCGATACATCCTCATTCTGAATTCTCAATTGATGGTACCCCGACCTCAAGTCTATCTTAGAGAAATGACTTGTACCTTACAGCTGATCAAATAAATCATCTATCCTTGGTAAAGGATACTTGTTCTTGATAGTCACCTTATTAAGCTGCCTGTAGTCTATGCATAGCCTCATAGAACCATCTTTCTTCTTCACAAAGAGTATAGGTGCTCCCCATGGTAAACTATTGGGTCTAATGAATCCCTTGTCAAGCAGATCTTGCAACTGAGTCTTCAACTCTTTCAACTCAATTAGTGCCATTCGGTAGGAAGGAATAGAAATCGGACTTGTGACAGGTAGCAATTTTATACCGAACTCTATCTCTCTATCCGGTGGCCAACCAGGCAATTCTTCAGGAAATACATCCGGGAACTCATTTACTATAGGAATCTGCTCCATACTTTTCACTTTCTTACTAGTATCCCGGACATATGCCAAGTATCCTTGGCATCCCTGTCTCAATAATCTCCTTACTGCAATGGCAGATATCACATTATATGGTGCTTCACTCTGCTCCCCTTGGAATTCAAATTCCTCACCCGAAAGTGGCTTAAAGATAAGCTTCTTCCCATTACAATCTATAGTGGCATAGTGCTTGGACAACCAATCCATTCCTAAGATTACATCGAACTCCAACACTGGCAATTCAATCAAATCTGCATCCAAATTCTTACCACCTATGCTAACCACACAGGATGGGTAGGAGTTCTGAACTTCAATCTCTTCCTCCAAAGGAGTAGACATAAATAACACATTATCAATCAAAACACAAGGCACATGCAACTTCTTAGCAAAGTAGGATAATATAAATGAATGCCTAGCCCCCGAATCAAACAAAACTCTAGCATTCAAAGCTTGAATCGGAAGAATACTTGTAACCACGGTGTTGGATGCTTGGGCTTCATGCTGTGCCAAGGCAAAAACTCTCCCTCTGCCTCTACCCATCGAAGCTGATCCAGAAGCCTAAGACTCATGTTGACCTGATCCTCTGCCAGCCTCAACAGATTTGCCCAATTTACCCCTGCCTTCTCCTGGTTGCTGACCCATGCTCATCTCTTTGCTTATATGAACTGTAGCCTGAGAAGCCTGCTGTCTAACTCCAAAAGAAGGCTGTGGAAAATCCTTAAGAACATGACCATGTTGTCCACACCCATAGCATGCACCTGACACATAGAAGCAAGGTCCTCTATGAAGCTTACCACAAGTAGGACAAGAAGGATTAGTCCTAGGTGGTGCTGAACTGGCTGCACTGTGGCTCACTTGAGGGACAAATCTAAAGGGATTCGGTCTCTGCTGGGATCTCCTTGATGGTCCTCTAAATCCCCCTCTAGCAACTGATTGAGGCAAGACATTCATACTTTTCACCCCACTATCTTGCCCGAAAGAACTTCCAACTTATAACACCCTAGCTTATAGGCTTAGAACATAAGCTTAAAGGAGCAAACCTAAGGTTTTCTTTGCTTACTTATATGTTATGTATGATACATGATTTTGCTTAAATTGAATGAATATGCATGTTTTAGACAGTTTTACACATGTAAAAGTACATCAAAGGCTGTTAGGAAGATATTGGAAGAAACTTGAAATTTTGTGAACTGGGGGCAAAATAGTCATTTCGTAGCCCTTCGAGTTCTTATGGAATTACCACCATATTTAGAAGTAGAAAATGATTTAAGGGAATGTAAATGGTGTTATTTAGTTTATTTGAAGATTTGATGGAAAAATAAACCTGATTGAAAATTGTACCGGGTAAGCTCCTCAATTGAGGTGCTTGAGGTGCTTTGGTTGCACTAAGGGCATTATAGTCTTTTCCTTTGAGGTATGGAATTATACTATGTATGCAACCTTATGAAATTAGTTTAGGCTTGATTAAATCCAACCATTGGATCAAATGATAGAAAAATGGACGGTTGGATCAGTAGATTGCAAATTTGCTATCATAAGCTTGATGTATTGGATTTTTGCCATTGATTTTTGATTTGGTGTGGAAAATACATATGTTAACCATCAATGTTGACTTTGGATGGACAAATAGCATTAAAGTAAGCTAAATGGATGGTTGGATGGCTAGGTTTC
>CANXYC010105921.1:0-16736 GCA_948193065.1 Aleurites moluccanus | reverse complement strand
TAACAGGGCTACTTCGATGGTGTAGCGGGTAATTCCATCGACCGTGTGCATACTGGTACTACTTGCCCTAGCTAGAGATAGGGATATGGCTCTAGCCATAAGGATTGATCCTCCTTATGACATTTATATGGATATGGAGATGTGGACAAAAATGACAGTACTACTCGATTATTTGACCCAATCCTATTTTACCTTATGCATTTGATCCATTCTATTAGATTGTCATATCTTATCATATATAATTGTCATCATACCTATTATTGTCATCAATGATCAAATGTGTATTCATAAATTAGTAATGCATTTCATATTTATTGATTCACTGAGTATTTTTATACTCACCCCACAATGTTGACACCGTTTCAGGGAAAGAGTGAGACGCAGACATCCTCTGCTACTTTTGTACTTTCAGCCACATAGTAGATGTATAGTCCTTCCCTAGTATAGCATAGAGTACTCCATGATATTATTAGTAGATATTATTTGTATATATTTATGAATATGATTTGTAGACATGTAAAGAATGTAATTATATGTTATGATGTGTATGCATATATATGTATGTACTATAACAGGGGGTGCAGCTGCTATGGTATGCCTATTTTGCATTGTCATATGTATGAATTGATATAATTGAAAACAATTATATGAATTGTGATGTATGAAGTTGATATATGAGTTGACATAAGTATAAGTTGATATGAGTTGTGTATTGGAGGTTGACCTGAGAGTTGATATTGTATTAGAAGTGCTTTTCTTTGTTTTTTTTGCTTGGGGTAAATGTTAAGATTACAGGGGAGACTCTGTCCGATTTTCTATAAAATTTAAGAGTTAAGAAAAGGAAAAAAAAATATTTCATAAAAATGGTTAAGTGAAATGAAAGCTTGTAACTTGGGTTTTTCGTGGTACTGGTTGTATGAACTGTTCCCGTACCCTAGGACCGTCACAGCCCTATATTGTGGGATTTGACATTAGGTAAATAATAAAATAACAGATAAACAATCATTGGTTAACAGGTTTGCACACCAATTATAGAAGAAAGGAAAATATGTAGCAACAATGGTATGTGATCAATAAACAGGTTATCAATATACAATTCATATGGATAAGACATATAATGGGCCTTAACACATAATACCATATATAATTCACATGTAATAAACATAAGGCAGGCCAAACCTTATGGCTAGAATAATAACCCTTCCCAGCTAGGGTCCATGATATACATTATGCACAATGCCAACGGTATTTACCCACTATCCCATCGATAAGGTAACTCTGTCAAATCAACATATAATCCAACAATAGGATGAAAATAAATCCATAAATATCAATAGGAATCAAATAACTTATCAATAATCAAATGGATTGCAAATTAATCAATCGGTACTATCAATTATTTACATATGAACAATGGAAGCTATATTTAGAATGGCAATAGGTATGGCAAACAAGTAAAGGTTGGATAACAAGGTAGTCATTCAATGTCAATTACGTTGGCACCAATGTCGCTGGGAACAATGGCATTGGCTTGGTAGGCTTATTGAATTGTCATTAAGGCATTTTGCCAAACACTTGATGTGTAACTTTCATAAGGCATTTTGGTTAGGTTTTGGTGCAATATCAACATTGCCCAAATATCAAACAACAAGTAATTAATATGGACAATACAATAGGCAAAAGATATCCATCAAATAACAAAACACAGTGGATCAAATTGGCTTGAAATTCAAGGGAAAAACCAAGCAAAAATTCAAAGGAACCAAGGCAATGGTGGTTCGGCCAAAACATGGTCATGCAAGGATGGATTCCAAAACTCAATTTATGACATTATGCATATAATATGATGTATATTAAACTCACCTAAAGCTTTCAATTGCCAAAATAAATCCTTTTTCTCCAAAATCTTTAAAGAAGACAAATATGACAATCTTGATCTTCCTTTGTTTCTATAACAAAACTATCATCAAATAACTTCCAATGGTAATAATTAAACATATTCTAATCTAATTATGCATTAAAGATGACTAATTTAAGGTTTGGTACTTTACATATTCAAATTAAGGTTTGAATTTGGGAATTTCTATCAATCTGAATCAACTGAAGTAATCTAATGTTAAACCCATCTAATTCAACATCTAAAACACCTAATTAACTTAAACAATTAAAGAAATCACCAAGTTACCTTAAAAGGGTGAAGTAGCCAAAAACCAAAGGGAGAAATTTCTTGATTTCCTTTGAGATTTTAGGTGAGAAATGGATGGATTTTGGTAAAACAAGTTTGGAAATTATAATATCCTAGATGCATGCTATAGTTATTAAGTAGTATCATTAGATATTGGATCGAAAACATCGACGAAAGTTAGGAAATTTGAGGAATTAATACAATAATCAATTACAGTTAATTTTTCTCAGTTACATGGCTAATGAAAGATTAAGAATAATGATAGTTAATTATATGAAGAAAGTATGAAAAAGTATTAAAAATGATGAAAAATCAATAAAGTGACAAAACCGTAAATAAGTAGAACTGTAGGAAAATTTTGGAAAATCTACTATCCACTACCCATAATCGTTCTAGAAGCAGTATAATGATAAACTACAGATAAAAATAAGCTATTTCACTCTCAACTTCAGAATCTAAATCTAACCAGAATTGACAGAATAAGCTATAGAAAGTTTTGGGGTCAAAGTATAATTAATGAAAGTTTTGGGGAGGAAATTATGATTTTTCCATAACTCTCACCTATTTAAGCCATGCCTTAGTCAAATTCCCATCATCTTTTCTTCCTCCTTCTTCTTCTCCACACAAGGCCGAACCACCATTTTTCAAGCTTGTTTTCAAAGAAAAACTTAAGAAAACCCTAAAATCAACCTTGTTCTAACCTTTTCCATTCATTTCTCACTTGGAAACTCAAAGGAAGTCAAGATATTCTTCAAGGCAAATTTCGGCCATCATACCAAGAAGAGGTAACAAGGTGATTTCTTTAATTATTTAGGTAGGTGATTTCTTTAATTATTTAGGTTAAATAAGTGTTATAAGTGTTGAATTAGATGGGTTTGGTATTCAATTACATCAATTGATGCATTTGGATGAAAAATCCCCAAATTCCCAAACCCTAATTGAAGTGGTGTATAACCAAACCCTAGGTTAATTATCTTTAATGTCTAATTAGGTTAGAATATGTTTAATTGATGCATTTGGAAGCTAAATTGATGTTTTTTTTTTTGGGGTAGAACACAAAGAAGAGGAAGATTACTTATTTTGCCTACTTTGAAGAAATTAATGAAAAAGAATTTTCATAGGCAATTTGAAGTTTTTGGTGAGTCTAATTTACATCATATAACATGCCTTAAGTGTTAAATTGAAGATTGGGAACCTATCTTGAATGGCCATGTTTGGCCGAACCACTTGACACTAATCCTCCCTTGAATTTTTACTTTGTTTTCTCTTGAATTCATAAGCCTATTTGATCCCTTATATAATGTTATTTGTTGGATAACTTTTGCCTATTGTGTTGCCTACATTGTGAGTTGTTTGTTTGATATTAGGGCAATATCAATGTTGCATAAAAACCATGCCAAAATGCTTATTAAATGTTGCACACCAAATATTTGATGAATTGCCTCAATGAAAAATCATAGGCCTATCGTTTGAATTATCATAAGCCTACCACTTGTATGCCATTGTCGCCAGCAACATTGGCTAGCCAATTTGTGCCAACCCATTTGACCTTGAATGAGTACCTTGTAATCAAACCCATACTTGATTGCTATAACCATTGTTATTGTATAAGTACCTTCCATTGCTTACACATTATTGATTGACAGTACCAATTGATTGATTTGCATCCTAATTGAAAATTGATAAGTTATTTGTTTCTTATTGATATCCATTAATTGTCTTCCATCTTATTATTGAATTATATGTTCATTTGATAGAGCTACCTTACCGACAAGGTAGTGGGTAAATACCATCGGCAATGTATACATTGTTTATCATGAACCCTAGCTGGGAAGGGTTAATTGTCCTAGCTATAAGGCATGGCCCGCCTTATGTATATTTCATATGATTACATATGATTAAATGTGTTAAGGCCCATTATTTGTCTTATCTACATAATATGTGTATTATTAACCAGTTCATTGATTCCAAACCATTAATTCTGTTCAATTTTCTATCTTCTGTAATTTGGTGTGGAGCACTATGATCTTCGATTGTTTATCTATTATTTTATTGTTTATCTAACATTTACCCATTATATTATGTATATTAGATTCACTGAGTATTCTTATACTCATTCCTTACTTGTTTACCCTTTTTCAGGGTAGGAGTAGAGGCAGATTCCAGAACCCTTTTCTCTGTGGAATTCTACAATTATTTTGACAGTGTAATTATTTAAACTCAGTGTTATAAATTATTTTAGTTGCTCCATGGTTATGTATAAACGGTTATAGATAGACTGTATATGTAGATATATAATATTATATGGAGGTATTTTATGATCATGGCATGTATGGTTAATGATTACAGACAACAAAACCACAGAATACAAAATGACTGGTTACAAAATGATAAAATACATAATATATAATAAGTAATTAATTGAATAATAATAAGATGGTAATTGGATAGGATAAGAGTTTTACGGATGTCGGTTGCCTCTGATAGTTCCTGCATCCTAGGACTGTTATGTTCCATTTTTTGAACGCGACAAAAATTAGGTTTTGGGGGGAGAATGAAGAAGATGGGTTCGGCTAAGTGTGGGAAGGAACAAGAAGAAGAGAAATGGATGATAAAAATGGCTTAAGCATACCCCAAAACTTTCTGTAATTTACTTTGTCAATTCTATTCGATTTTAGATTTCATATTCTGGATCCTAGACACTAAGTTTCACAAAATGCCTTTGAAGTTCTATTTATTTACAATTTTACCACTCTATTAATTTTTCATCTTTAATATTTTTTCATATTTTTTTCATATGATTAACTATTATTATTCTTGATCTTTTATTATACATGAATCTAAGATAAATAATCTTAAATTTAATATTGCATTAAATTTTTAAGCTGTACAATATAATAAAAAGCTAAATATTAGAAGATAAATCATGAAAATTTTTAATAAAACACTAAACATTCAAAATAAATAATTAAAATTGCATTAATTAATACAATAAAAAACATTTATGAAAAATATATAAGAATATAATAAAACACAAGATATTAGTAGACAAATCATAAAAAATTTTAGTATATAATTTTTTTTAGTACAATTTAAACATTCTTTATTTTTATCATTGTTGTTTTTATTTATTAATATTCATAAATTTTTATTAATATTCATAAATTTTTATGATAAGTAACCCTAGACAATTAATATATAAGATATAAATACCATCAACTAATAAATCGATACTACAAATTCGATACTTAGATAACTAGATCATAATTTCAGAATATTACATTTAATTGAATTATCAAAAAGATTATAAAAATATTAAATATATTTTTAGAGTACCAAAAAAATAATAATCATCATCATCATCATCAAGCTATTCGCAAACATATTAATCAAATTGTTTGCAAACTTACTCATGAGATTATAATTCAACTATTCACAGGTTTAATCGAGTCATCAAAATTTTATCAAGTCAAACACCAAACTGCCCGTGAATAACTTGCTCCTTTGCAGCCCTAATGAGAACACACTATCTCAATATCCGAATAATTTTTAATTCATATACTGATAATAAACACAAATATAGACAACAAAATGCCAGAGCACTTGCATAGTAAAATAACTAGAAAAATTAGCATTTCCTCGAAATGTTGGGAACTCAGAAGGCCAAGCATCCCCTTACTGAATACTATCCTACTCCATGTGTCGGTCTCCACCTTTAGCCACTTTTCATCTTTTTACCTGCCATTGCATGTCAGAACAAAATAAATAAATAAACGCTAAGGGCTTACATCCAAAGCCACTGATAGTGACCATCAGCACGTTACAAATACGCCCCCACTACTCTTTTTCCTTTACAAACCGACCTGTTTTATATTCGCAAATACCATACCATTTCACAAAACCATACATATATAAACTGCAAGCAGTCGAAACCAGTATACAAAAAGCAGCACCCATTTTAATGTATTTGTGCTTCTTCAGCGAATCAAACAATTGATAAAGGCCGAAATACAGTGCTCGAACATCTTGACTCAGGCTTTTGATCCCTTAGAAGCTTTACTACAATTATCAAGTAAGTCAAGGAACATAACTCTAGTGTCATGGACTTAGCAAAAAATTGGAAAAGACAGGAGAGAAATAACAATTATTCTGAATACCTTTCATATCTTCACCCCTCCTATAAAATAATGACAAGATAATATTGGTAAGCAAGGAAATTCAGACATCTAAGCACCATCAATTTCCATGCATTTCAAAGAATATCAACTTTCATATTTCACAACAGCATTTCCATTTATTTCAGAGAACTGTTTATATTAACAATTTTGAAGTGCTGATAATCTAGGGGAAAGGTGTCAATAAGAGAATTTGATAATAATGTTAGCAGGAGAATCTAGTGGTTAAGTATGCCATCCATGCAGAAATCATTCTGTAAAAGATGTGCATGCACATGAAAACACACACAAAGATGTATATTTGTGCATCTATATACAGAGGAATAATGTACATGCGTTTATCAATTACATTTATCAACATCAGAGATGTGCCTTGAAAACTACAACAGATTAATATGGAAATACAAGTTCATGACAAAAGAGAAGGCAAGAGTAACAAGGCTTACCATATCAATTTGTCAAAATTGTCTTCTTCCAGTTTTAAAATCATCATTCCCGAAATCCCCAAAGCCCCCAAATCGACCAAAACGCGAATCATTTGATTGTTTACTGGGTTGGCTACAAATACTGTCACCAAAACCACTAGAACGACCAGAGCTCCAATTCCCAAAATCACTAGAACGATCAGATCTACCAAAACCACCTGAACCACCAAAATTCCCTGGCTGGTTTCTGTTGGCAACACGATCAGTCCCATTCATTTGACTAGAAAATTGACCACGGCCATCAGAATAGCCAGATCCAGAATTCCTAAATCCTCCAACACGATTAGGTCCATAATCCCCATGACGACCACCTCGGCTAAAACCTTCACCAAATCGACGATCTCTTGTTCCACCAAATCGACCCTCATTACCCATGTCAATTTGCACATCTATGTTGCCACCCTCAACGGTGATCTTCGGAAGCTGAAATATAATAATAAAATTAGGATACCATCAAGTCCACTCAGTTATAATTAAACAACCATTAAAAAGAAATATTCAACACACTGAAGCACATAAAATCAACAAACATATTTTAATGTTACCATACATGCAGGAAAAAATCTGATATGCAGAAATATTTATACAGAAAATATATGCATCTCGTAAGTTTTGTAGTCATGTAATTAACAAAAACAAATGAATACAAACCCTTACCATGGGAAACAGAAAAGAAAGTATGCCACCAACCCAAAATGTGACAATCAGAATAGGCTATCTTATATGTCATGCACATTATAAATAGAATTGGGAATGTGAGAGGGCATTGAATAATTTATCCTCTTTCTTTGCCCAAGAACTTCACTGATTTTTTTCTTTTAGATTTTTCCCCTCCAAAAAATAGAGTCTGGAAATCTCTGCAGTCTGTAGAGGAAGATTATCTTTTGGAACAGTCTGTGAGGGCAGTGAATGGTGCCAGCTCTCCATCTGTCTAGTCAAAGCACAGTTATTTGCTCCATTTTCTACATTGTCCAATTTGTTTTCTTTAAAATTTAGTGCTATTTGCAAACTCACAATTCTGAGCATAAATTTTCTGAAAGCAATGCAGACAGAAATGGAGAAGAAAAATGCTCATGGTAAATACCATAACGCTTCATACACTTCAAATACAGCACATAAAAATTCAATAATCCATGTCAGTTTCTATTAACCAGAATCAAAACAAGTTATATAACAAACAACTACATATGAGGAAAGAAATCTAAGTTCAAATGAAGAAAGAAAACTGATTGTAACCTCTGTAAATCGGCACCCTATTTCCCGCTCATAGATCCGCACTTGCCTAGCTTGCTCCTGTGTATAAATGAGAATGGCAATTCCTTTCTTTCCTGCACGACCAGTTCGGCCAGATCGATGAACAAAAGTCTCTGAACAGTTTGGCAATGCATAATGTATTACCTAAGCCAACAGAAAACAAAGTCAAGAGAGATAATAGAGTTTTTCAAGAGGCAAATGGTTGTAGATCAACAATCTTGAGACTATTGTTTTATGGAATATTTGGTGGAAACCATTTTCCAAGAAAATTACTTTCATACTTTTTGGTTGTAATACTGAAAATGATTTTCTATTATTTGGAGCATGTTCGAAAATATTAAGCGTGTTTTGATATACATGACAATAAAGATGTTTGGACAAAAAAAAAACCTTCATAATAATAATTTGTGCCTGGGTGGAGCTATAGCCAATCAAATTACTTTGATAATATTGGTGCACCAAAAATACCCTTTTCCTTTCTTTCTTTTGTCTTTTTAAAAGAAAAGAGTGTGGCCACAGCATAAACAATGTTGCACCCAGACGACACAAACCTTTCCCTTTTCTGATTTATTTTTCACATCAACTCTCTTTGCTTGAGTAGATATTCAGATATGAGACGTGGTTTACACAAAGGATACATTTGATGATGCTAATGGTTGTATTGCAAAGTCTTACAGAATCATAGCATTACTAGCCAAATTTACTATGAACCAACGTAATCATCTACCACTTTTGTCAAATAATTATTTCTCATCCTCATTTTGTCTACACCGTGCTAAGCTAGGCAAAGAACAATATTATCTTGAAGACGTTCTCCATGGCTGAATTTATGTCTCTTAGGCTGCTGATATGTTTTATGCTTTGGAAAAGCTGTTGGGACAACCTCAACCTTTTTCTTTCTTGTCTGTGAAAGATAGTACCAAGATAGATTTGTCAATTCTACCAAGATAGATTTGTCAATTCACTTGCATGATTTAGGTTACTATTTGGATGAAGAGGAGTACGGTAGAAAATAAGATGATGATGAACATAAAGAGGAGGAAAAGCGGGTGGAGATCATAAGGATCAGGAAATACTACGTCTAATATGGATTGCAGTTAACAAGAGTTAATTAACTTTTAAAAAATATTAAAATAACAAGAGTTAATTAACAATGGTGATTCTAATAATGCAATAAAGGCATATTAGAAAGTTAGTAACCCTGTTCTGGTAAATCAAATATTATCACATTAATTGGTTTATGACAACAGCTCCATCCTTTGTTTATTTTATAGTTAAATATGAGAAAAACATGCAAGAAGAAACGGTAAATTCTAATAGTAATAGGTGGCCAATGGTCAGTGGCAGCCATAGATAATTTGTAGCGGTCAACAGATCAATGGATATTTGCCTATGGATAGGAAGTTATTTTCCATAAATAGCTTAGTTTCCCCCTTAATCGGGAATAATATGCCTAACCAATTTTCATGAAAGCCTAAAACACTAAGTACAGAATATTTTACGCAAAAACCAGGAGGAGCCTGAAGTGGACATGAAGCATCCAAATGTCACAAAAGACTGTGTTATGTGAGACATAGCAAGGCTAAAAACAGCAACAGGATGACACAGCTTAAACTTTAATTGATATGGGAACAAAGTTCAAACCTTTCGAGCAGAATGATGGAGTATAGGCAAAATTGATGGACTTTCAATTACCAAAATATCCCTATTTTTATTCACAAGAAATTGTTGAGATTATAAATCTCCCTTCTAAGATGGATGGCTAAACTATTGCCCAATAAGAATATGATGTAAGAAACCAGTACATATAGAAAGTACAAAGGATGTAAAAAAAAATTGAAAAAACAAAGCTCAAACTAAGAAAAATAACATGCATAACGTAAATTCAGTAAAACCAAAGAATAGGGGCAGAAGTTCAGCAACCAAGAAAAATCTGACTATTAAGATGGATGGATGGATGTGAAGCAACACACATATGGATAAAGGCTTTCCATAAGGCAACCTCAAGGACATGGACTAGCCAGAGATCAAATCTTAGTTGAGTTGATATACTCAATATTGCAACTAAAAAATTAAAAGATGAAAAAAATTAAAAAAGAAAAAGAAACAAGTTATTGCTAGCAAATTTAACTCTTGTATTGGAAAAATAGAAATCATTTACCCCTCCAACAATGCTGATGTAGGAACATGATTTATATAACCAGAAAAAGAGCTTGGGGGCAAAAAATCATAAGACGAAATAAGGAATAAACTATCAACAGTTTGTGGATCCAACAGCCCATGAATCCTTTTTCCTCTTCATGTAAACAGTTAATGAAACTTCATTGCAGCCCAGGCCTTGGAATTTTTCCGCCTATGGAGAATCCCACAGGATAAAGATGATAGACTTTTTAATCCTCAATTTAATTCAAAGAACAATCAGCATGAATGCAAGCAAACCGTACTGGAATATTAGGAGGGTCAAGGGAAGAAGCAGAAGTCGCTATGATGACTGGAAGCACTCTATTTGCAGCAGCAATTAACCACGAACATTAACTGTAAGCTTGTTAGTTGCTGGTGAATATAATTATCTGGATATTATCTGTTGTTCTGATTCATTTGCTTTTTATAATTTTTAAATAAATCAATCAATATGTGAATTTCCAAAACAGTTCACAGATTTAAATCAAGAAGTTATACAACTGATCAAATAATGATATTAGTGAAAAAAAAAAATGCTTCTAAATAACATAATTAGTTATTACTAGTAATACATTTTATCTACAAAATGGATAAAACACTATAAAGAGGTATAACAAAAATAGTATTTTTTTAAAATAGTAATAATAATGAAAAGAAGATGGTCTTACTGGATCCTAGATCCAATAACATGCTCTTGACCATTCCAACCTCAACAACTTAATTTCCACTGCAAACAACATTTTAGCTTACGCTCCAAACTCAACCAACCTCGAGATTATTATTTTTCTTTTTTTTTTGGTAAGAATAATAATGTTGATGCCACGATTTAAACTCTCACTACTGTAAATAATGTGCTTTTATAAGTCATAGCACTAGTAATAACAGTTTTTGGCTTATGTTCCACAGTAATTCAAATGTATAATTCAATGCCCTTCACCTACAACACGTCCCATGCCTGTTTCCTTCAAGATTTTACTCCACCTAAACCTCCTCCATATCCCACTTATCTAGCATCTATTATATAGGATGCAAGATGCAACGAATCAACAACAAGATAATCCATTTATCATTCAATATAACAAAAGCCACCATGCAGTAAGACAATGTATTAAGATGCCAAATGCAAACAACACTGATGTATAACAAGTTAAATAATAGCTTAGCGTGATGGGTTAATATACACGAGAGAAGCTGAAAAGCACTAGTGGATCCCTGGGGTGGCGGGTGGCGGATAGCGTCACTCCCCACCCCCCCACCCAAAAACAATTTGTAAAAACCCTTTATAAATATTAAATATTCTTAAAAAATTTCACTAATTAGAATTTTTTGCCCCCTCAAATTTTTTTTAAACACTAAGAGTATGTTTGTGAATATAGATGAAAGAAAATAAGAAAGAAAAATAATAAAAAAAATATTTTCATTTTTTAGTTATTTTCCTTCTTTTTATTTGTATGCAGGGAAAATAAAAGGGGTGGAAGTAAAACATATGAAATTTTCACTTGCTTGGTAAGGCTACAAATATGAGAGGAAAGAATGCATGATTATTTGCTTTTACAATTTTAATCCTAGTTACAAAGTTGGGATATTAACTTAATTTTATGTGAATAGTAAAATTATCACTCAGTTTTGATTTATTTTCTCTCTAATTTGGAGAGACTGTTTTGGCAAGTCCAAAGGTATTTTGAGCAATATTTCCATTCCTCCCGTATTTTCTTCTAGTTCTCAAACAAAGGAAAATCACTTTCCCCTTTTATTTTCCTAAATTATTTTTTTTTTTACTTGTTCTAAACATAGTGTAAAAAAAGTATAATTTCTTAAACAATAAATTACAATCTCTTATAATCCATTAATTCACTTATAATTTGAACTCTCATTAATAATTATAGTTTAATAAAACTCCTTGTAAAAAAAAATTAAAAAATTAGAAAAAAGAAACTGTAGGACAGAAAGGAGAGAGCATAGGATGAATGATATTTTGTTATTTATCTAAATGTGGCAATTTGATTTGACTTTCTTGATATTATTTATACATATCCGTCTGGAAACTCATATTTTGCAAGAATTCAGTTTAAACGAATTATTTTCTATCAATTTGTATGCTTGGAAAGAGAGAGTTTATAGAATTCAATTCTCTTAGTATAAAAAATAAATTATTTCAAAACAAATAGAAATCATGTCATTTTACAAATATTTAATTTAACTAAAGTTTAATTCATCATCAAATTTTATAAATATATATCATAATCTCTTAAAATTTCAATATTATTAGTTATTATTAAATAAAAAGGTAATTAAGAAAATAAAATAAATTGAATTCTAAATTGAATTCATTATATATGTATATGATGTTTGAAATAATTCTTGTACAAGAATTCAATTAGAATTGAATTGAATTAAATACTTTCAAATGAGTTTTTCCAAAAGGAGCCTAAATATTTTTGCCCCACAACATTGGAAGCCAGGATCCACCACCATTGAGAGGATTGAGACCACATTGGGGGACTATATGATAACATTACATCCATTATGAACCAATCAGACTTATCAGAAATCCAAAACAAGAGAAAAAAGAGCAGTATTTACCAGATCAACATTAGGAACATCAAGGCCGCGAGCAGCAACATCAGTGGCAACTAATATATTGAAACTCCCACTTCGAAAGCCTGAAAGAGTCTTCTCTCTCTGATTTTGTGAGATATCCCCATGCAAAGCCTCACATCTATAGTGTCTTGCCATAGCATATGCTAATCGATCAGCCTCACGTTTTGTTTCAGTAAAAACAATACACTTTCCTCCTCTCGCATGTTCCTAAAAATCACATATCTGATGCTGAGAGCAAGTAACTATAAAATATCTCTAACATTTACAATTTGCACAAAGGAGAAATAGATAAAAGGTTCAAAAAGCATACATACTGTTATCAGCGGACCAAGTATTGATGCCTTAGAATACAAGTCTGAGGCAACTGAATAGAGAGTAATTCCATCAGCCAGCTTCTTATCAGAATCTCCAACCTATGTGCAAATCAGATGTTAAAAATATTTAAGACATCCCCATATAGCAAGAAGTAGCAAAAATAAAAACGTTAATAATAGGCTTATCTTAGGTCAGAGCCACAATCTCAAAATATAAAAAAAAATACAACAATAATACAAAAAAAAGATGCCATTTGGACAGGTTAATAGGTTTAGCACAAGTATAGTTTTAAGTGTTCCTTCAAAATTAATGCCAGAAATAGACAATGTTGAGACTCACGAGATCAATGGTAAGTGGATTTTTAAGGTAATTCCTGATAAGGTTTTTAATCCAACTTGGCATTGTTGCAGAGAATAGCATACTTTGCCGATTTTGTGGCAACCTCTGGATTATAGTTTCGATATCGTCCACAAAGCCAACACCAAGCATCTGATCAGCTTCGTCAAGAACAACAAACTGAACCTCTGAAAGGTTTAGAGAACCTCTCTTCATCAGATCAATAATGCGGCCAGGTGTGCCAACAACGACATCAACACCATAATCAAGCTCCTTCATTTGATGGGAAATAGGTGTACCACCATAGAGACATATGGTATCCAGGCTGGGTGCAGCCTCATAGAACTCCTTGGCAACTTGGCGCGCAAGTTCCCTTGTTGGAGCCATAACCAGGGCCAAAGGATTCCTACCCTTTCTACAAAATTCAAATATTAAAATAATTATTTATAAGACAAGTTCATAAAGAAAATAAAATTGAAAAATGAAATAACAGTGATAAAAGCCAACAAACCCGTGCTGTTCATTGAACTTAATGATTCTATCAATTATAGGAATTCCAAATGCAAGTGTCTTCCCTGTCCCTGTTCTTGCACGTCCAAAGAAGTCCTTCCCTTGTATTGCTGGTTCAAGCACAGCTTTCTATTTGATCAATTTAAGGAAAAAGGAAATTAGAAAACAATTATCAATAAGTGATTTTTCCAACGAACCAAACTGGAAAAACAAAAGAAAGAAGAAGAAATTCAATGATTAAATCACCTGAATAGGAAAGAGTGTGGTGATACCCTTTTTAGCCAAAGCAGAGACGATATCTTGAGAAATCCCAAGCTTTCCAATCTCAAGCCCCTCTTCACTGCTACTCATACTCATATTCCCTTTTCCACTACTCCCCTTCTCTTCTTGGAAACCATAATCGTCTAGCGCAAACTCCGCCTGGGATATCAGCGACGCGTTAAAATCTAAGGACCCAGATTTTACATGAAATTCCCTCCATTTATTGCTATTGTTATTGTTAACAACCCTGAAGGGTCTACTCTCAACAAAGAGGGCGGCATTTCTGGGCACAAGAAGAGCGGCTGGTGCTGCCGCCGATGAGAATTGGTTGTATAAAAGCGTTTCGATGGAGGTCAAGGCGGCCAAAACCCGCTTTGGGCCTTGCGGAGTTGATCTCTTAAGGATTATGCTCATAGCTTTGGTGTTTCTAACTTCTCTAGGAAAGATTTAGGGTTTTAGAAATCGGGGGAATGCGAAAGAAATCGTTTGGAAGGGTTTATGAAGCGAGTGAGATATTTTACGGGGTTGGATTCACTGTGGTCATAGAATCATACGAATTTTATATTAACTTTCTTTTTCTTTTTCTTTTTCTTTCTTTTTTTTTGGGCAAATTACAAATTAGTCCCTCAGCTTTGACCCTAATAACAAAATGGCCCATGTATTTGGTGAAATGCATTTCATAGTCTCTTTATTTTGACGTCGTAAAATTATTTAATTCTTCCGTCTATTTTTACCATTAAATGCTATGAAAAATCTAAAATACCTCTTATTTATCCTTAAATTTTTCATCCTAACCATCTTCATGAAAGTCTCTTCTAGCTATTTTTTTTTCTTTTTTCATCTCTCCAAACTCATGAAAACATTCACCAAAATCACAACTCATTAACTAAAAATTAAGAAAAACACTCAACTTTAGACACAAAAAACTAAAATTCAGTAACTCAATCCCTATAACAATAAAAAATTCAATAAAAATAAATAAATAATCTAAGTAATCTCCGATGGCAAGTAAGACTTTAGCGTAATCTCTGTCGTTCTCTCATTCTTCAAGCTTTCCATATTGAACCCACCAAAATGGAGTGTCAATATCTAGCCTTAGTTTGGTTCTTTGAAAATTTTGCTGCTTACACCGCCATTCTCCAATAGAATTTGGATTTGCACCTTCCTTATAATAGTCATTTAACTCATGGATATTACACTTTTGGTAGAAAGAAGATCTCTACTACCTCGGTTTACTTTAAAAGCTTGCCTTATAAGGTTAACATTCAAACTTGGTATATTAATTATGATAAGTTGGAGGAGAAAGCACCTTATATTAGACTCAAATTGATTATTTGTGGTGATAGTGCTTATCCAAGGGATTTATATTTTTAACTTACTTGTACTTGATTGGATTCACTGGATCTGAATTTTTGTGTTGGTTTTTGGTTGTTTGTAAAAGACAAACTATGAAACGATGCAATATTCACAAGTAACCCAAACTCCTCTAGTAAGTAACTAGCGATATCACCATGATTGAGGTTAATTATCAAATTTGGGTTATTGATGGGCAAAGGTGGGAATGGGTTTAGAGAGAAGATGAAGGTATTTTGGGGTATAATTTTATTTATTATTTATTTATTTATAATGAAAAAGGTAAAAAAATAGACAGAGTGGCTAAATAATCTTACATCATCAAAATAAAAGGGATCATGAAATGCATTTCACTAAATACAGGAATCACTTCGTTATTAGAGTCAAAACTCAGAAACTAATTTGTAATTTTTTTTTTTAAAGGTTTTAAGAGCATGAACAAAAAAATTTCATTATTATTATTTTTTTTCAATGATCTAAGATTGGCTAATTGTCTTTTAGTCCCACGATCTTATAGGTTTATTTTATATGATTTATGCCCATATTAGAAATATTTAATAAATGTAATATCCAAATTTCTCTCAAATTTTATATTATTTTTTAATTATATCCTATTTTAAATTTTTAGACAATATTACTTAATTATATTTGTACCCAAAAAATTAAATTGACAAAAATATATATAATTAGGCGTGCAAACATGTCAAGACCCGAATTCGAGGCATGACGATCCTAGGATGCAGAAATTGTCAAAAGCAACCGATACCTGTAGAACCCAGTATCACAATCTTAAATCCATAGTAAAGACCAATATCATAATTAAAGTTCATAACCAGTCTAAACAGTTCACTATCAGTCCAGTAATATAATATTCCATCACACAATAAAATAACCATACAGTATATTCTTCTAATACCAATTATTATAGACCATAGAGCATGTAACACCTTAGCCTAAACCCTGATAGGGACCTTTAGGGAAATTATTTTCCTTTCTTTATGATGTGTTAATATTATATGTGAATGCATGGAATATATATATATATGCATGTTATATGACCTAATTTTTAGGCCTAGAATT
>CANXYC010105806.1:0-12699 GCA_948193065.1 Aleurites moluccanus | reverse complement strand
TATTAGATTGTAAAAATAGAGTAGTTATGGCAAATTTTCTGTAGAAAATGAAGAATGGGGTTCTACGGGTTTAGGTGGCCTTATGCCTTCCCCATACCCTAGGACCGTCATATCTCCTGAAATGGGGGATGTGACATATATGTATATGAATATAATATACTTTAGCAAAAATTCTCATATGGAGAATTATATACATAAAATGAAATTCACACTTACCTCTTAGCACTAAAAAGCTTTCTAGCCAAGCTCAACTCTTACTCAAATCCAAAAGATCCTTAATTCCTTGAGTTCTTTTCTCCTAAATAAAAATCTCCAAAATTCCAAAATTTAGGGTTTTCTCAAAACAATCACATAAAATAATTCTCCATAAATTATAAGCTCCTTAGAGTCTCTATAAACAAATTATAGCATTAATTTAACCATTAATAGAGGATGAAGAATAGTTATAGAAAAAAGCTACTATTCACAGCGTTATTCATCCAAAAATCATAAATCCTCATCCTACTAAATCTAACCATAATTATTAGCCTTTAATGCTCACAAAAAATCACCCACAATTTAAAAATAACTATACTGACTAACAAAGAACTTAACTCAAGCTAGAGAGAAGATTTGAGAAAATTACCTTATGTTCTCCTCCAATGAAATTTTGAAGAATTTGACTTGAATTGATACTTTTATAGTCTTTAATTTGTGTTTTCTAGCATTAATAATGTTTAATTGGAGTATTAAAACCTTAAAAATAAAGAAAAATTATTTATGGTTGAGAGGAATAGGAAATAGAAAATAAGAGAGAAGAAAAAAGAAAGAAAAATGAAGTGAAGAAAGAAAGCTACTGCCAAAAAAAATCATGAGTTTACTGTTCACAACACTGTTCATGCTACTGTTCACGTCATTGTTCACATCACTGTTTATGAGCACTGTTCACAGTTACTGTTCACGAGCACTATTCACGTGTACTATTCATGTGCACTGTTCATGACAGAAGCTGAAAAAAAATCACTTCAGCAGCACATGCTAAACTGGCTCTATCTTGAGCTACAGAAATATAAATGTCTTGATTCTTCCTTCCACTTAAACTAGACACATGATGATACAACATATCCCAAATTCTTTCTTTAAAGTTTTGAACATAAATTCACAAAATTCTACACAAACACAAACTCTGAAATTCAAATCAAAACAAATAAATCTCACTTCCAAAACAAGTATTCCATAACAAATCTTATATACATCATTACAAAAAATTTAGAATACATACAAGTAAAAGAAATCTCAGGTGTTACACCTCTACTGGCTTGCCATATGGCAGCACCACATGCACAGTGATGCCTGAGAAGTGTGGGGCCTCCTTTAGGTATCAATTTTTCGCTATTTTTCACAGTTCAATTCCAAATAATTTTCTAAATTTTTTATTATTTTAATTTTTTTTAAAGGACCAGAAAATATTTTTTCTTGATTTTATATTATTTTTAAATTGTTAAAAATTTGAAAAATTAGGAAAATATTATTTTTTGGCTTATAAAAAATTTGAGAAAAATATATATAATTATTTTGAATATTCTAGGCTTATACGGGATAAATATAATGTATTTTTATCAATTTTATTGTATAAAATGTCTAATATTATTAATTTATTGATATTTTTTCTATGAAATATTATAAAAAAATAAAACTCATTAGGGTTCCCATGGTAGCACATATGAACAAATAAAAGGTGAGATTTAAGGCTTTGGAGAAAAATTTACTTCGTATTAGGATGGGTCTTTCTGATATAGCTACTGATCTTGATATTTTTATGCACCACATGAAGTGTGTACTTAGTATTTGTCAAGATGTAATATGAAGAGGGGGTTTGAGGACAAAAAAACATATTTGTACTTAGCAATGAGGCACTCTTTTAGAGATCTAAATTTTCAATTACAATTTAATCATCATTGGGAGGATGAGACAAGATATTATTATATTATAATCAAATGTCTTAAGGCTCATGTCTGTAACGGGGTTATGAGGTTTGTGAATTTATATTCTAGAATTATTCTTCAAAGTGGGAGGATAGTGGTGATTAGAAAGCTTTAGACAGGGTCTAACAGTTAATGTGGAATTGAATTTTATTTATTTAAATCTTATTAGGGTGGATTATGCATATTGATCTTAGAATTAGTTGTTAGGATTTGTCTTAGTTTATTCTTTATCTTATTAGTATAGACTAATTTCTTTTAGGAATATTTGTTAGATTATTTCTTTTATTTACTTCAAAATTGGTTTTTGAACCTCTTTATATTTTCAATTTAATAATAAATTTATTTATTTATTTTGTTTTACCTTAATTAATTATATGTGATTAATTTGGTGTGACTTTTACATTGGATTATATTTTAGAAATATAATAAATAATAATTAGAAATATTCTATAAAAAGTTTTATGAAACTAGTTTTAGAATAATTATTATTTTGTATAAATTATTATGTTAATAATAATTCTACATTATATCTAGATGATGATTGGAAACATAATAACCTTTTGAATCTAGGTTTAATGTAAATTACTATTAATATATAATTGATACAAAAATAATATAGCATATATAGTTGTAGTATTAATAAAATGTGTAAATAATATTATTATAGATTGCGATATCTGCTTCATGGCTTATTCTTCTAACAATATAGTTGAACTCAATAAGGATGCAAAGTTGAGCAGGGATAACTATGAAATTTGGAGTATAAAAATCTAATATGTGCTGAAGGAACAAGAGGCTCTTGAAGCTCTAAATGCTATAATGGATTAATTTACAGAAGGTAACACGACCCAACATAGGTAAAATAATGAAACCTATACGACTTGGAAGAAAAAGAACACATTGACTTTTATATGGACGATGATATCATAAAGGAGTTCTGACATTATGTGAATGTTGTGGACATGTGGATAGCATTGAGGAATAAGTTTACTGATGTGTTTGTTACCAAACTTCGGTCTCTCACTATTAAGTTTAACACTTATAAGAAACATCTTTATCACAAATGAAAATACATTTAGGAGAGATGTTTAATATGACTAGAGAGTTGCATGATGTTAGTTATGAGTCGACTGAAAAGTAAAAGATCCAAATTGTTATTCATTCCATATTTGAAATTTGGGAGCATATAAGGATGCACCTAACTCATAATGATAATACAAGACCTTTAAGGACGGTTCTAGATATTTGGAGCTTGATTATGATCAACTTGCTGTTATGCAATCAAGTGCTGAAATGCTCATGATTTGGTTCATCTCACAAGGAGCTTCGGACTATAAGAGCAACATACAATGGAAAGAAAAATGACGTTCAATGAGCCAAAAAGTCTAATAAAAACCAAGATGAAAAAAAAGGAAGAAGAGGAACATTATAAAGGTCAAATATTTTAATTGTGGAAATAAAGACCACTATGTTAAGGACTACACTAAACATAAGAAGATACAATCAATTTACACATATGTGAGTGAAATTTTTATTTCTAATTCTATATTCCTAACAGAGTGTCATCCTTTGTGGATCATAGATTCAAGAGCAATAAATCATGTGATGAAGAGCACAAAGCCTTCATAGATTTTCATCGATTATCCGCTGATGCTCAATGGATTTATGTGAAAAATAATTGTCATGACCCAACCTGGGAGCCGCGACGGTCCTAGGGTACGGGTGTTGCCTAAGTTACCAGTACTATGAAGAACCCAATTATCTATATGACATGGCAAACAATTCAAATACAACTCAAATATAGCTTAACAATTCTACTGAAATTTCGACAGCATCTCCTCTATAATATAACTATGCCTCACTGTAAAAATGCAATTAACACTTCCAATCTCACTTTGCAATCAATATCTATATCAACCACCAATATCAACTCAACACATATCTATATATCAAACTATATACATCCATAGCATAATATATAAGAAAAACTATAAGAAACACAACCATACACATATATGCCCCTATTTAAGATACAGTACCATGGAATCTCTAATACTGTACAAATATTTACATATACTTTTGAGACTCGAGTATTACATGTTACAGGTAGCAAAATTCCAAGGCAAGGATAAAAGGTGCCAATGGAATTTGAGCCTCACTGCAGTCCTGAAAAATAATAACAACTACAGGGGTGAGTATAAAAATACTCAGTGAATCTATATATATAAAAATGCAGTAGATGTTCATCATACCATGGTCGCTCACAAATGGCCTGTAGAATCATATAAGATAACAAATAAAGGGTGAAACAAGTATCCATATAAATATCTAGTGTATGAGTCAATGCACATATAATATAACAGGATTGGGTCCAGTGAAAAGTGCAATCGCACTATAATAGCACAATCGTGCATAATTCAGTAATCCAGTATACATAAGGGAGATCAATCCTTATGGCTAGAGAATATGACACCCCTCCCTAGAAAGGGTCCAATGAATACCAGTGTACACACGGTCGATGAAATTACCCGCTACACCATCGAGGTAGCCCTGTTATAATACCATATGGGTGTGTCTCCATATAACAATCAATATAGCATAAAATATAACTCATATAGCTGTGGAACAATCATATATATATCCATAATGAATAATAGAACAAATTGGGATCAAGTCAAAAAAATGGTCAGCAGGGCCCAATTGCGCTGCCGCAACTGACACTCGCCATTACGGGTCCATTTTAAAATTTTTGAGTAGTTTCCGGTTAACTATGCTATCAAAGGATTTAGATGGACTATGAGGTACCATTTTAAAGTTTAGGAAAAAACTAGAAGAATGGGTCAAGTGGGGGCTCAATTGGCTTTTTAGATTTCATTTTATGGTCAGACAAAGTTTAGGTCAATTTAGGTCATTTCGGTGGGCTTATTTATGGGTTAAAATACATTGTAGGTACTGTAAGGTAGCAAATGTTGGTTTATCATTCCAAATGATATATCATAGCATATATGATGCAAATCATGCATGATTATACATATAGACTCACCTTTAATACAATCTGTCACTTTATTCCTCCAACACACACTCAGTAGCCCTAATCGACCCATCGTTCGATACTCCCAGCTGGAGTACCCGACGGTTTTCCTATTTCCAAATATAACACTCTGGTAAGACTTGAAAATATTAAAAAACATATTATTCACATCAAAATACATCAAGCATACACAGTATACACTATAGACCTCATATTGCACAATTTATACTTTTTCCAATCCTTTATGCATCAAACACATTCTATCATCACATTTGACTTACATTTCATATATTCATCACTATTATACCATGTTAAGAACTTATATACACTTATCTCAACATTCCATATCAAACATACAACAAATTTCAAGTTTACCTTCCAAGTACTTATATCAAATACCATTTCCATATCTAAACTCATACATTTGCATTATAAACACCATTATTCCATATTCAAACCCTTCCTTCTTAAATGCTTCAACCTAACATATTAAACCTATAAACTCAATATGATTTGAACTAGTTAGAATTCATTCCATTCATTCATTTTTCAACACCAATTATTCAAATAACTTAAATACCTATCAAATGCATAACATTCAATCATATAAACCTTTTAAACATCAAAGCATCAAACCATTGCTTTGAACACCATATTTCGGCCAAACTAGAAATCCATTCAAATGGATTTGTTTCCGTCAAATGGATACTAATCCAATACATATGCATCAAATACAACACATTAGAACTATAATTCCATCAGAATAACATCTTTGAATCATACCTTTTCTTATTAGGGTTTCCTTCCAACTTTTTGATTTTCTTCCAAACTAAATACATTTTTGATACTAATTAACATCAAAGAACATCTTAAGAACATAATTAAACCAAAAGAATGGTAAAATCACTTACTTTTTCAATAGTTCTTTGAAAACTTTAAAGCTTTGATTTATCAACTTTTCTTGGTTTTTCTTTGAATCTAAGGATAGAGTTGTGTTTAGAATGATGGAATTAACAAGTTTGAATCAAGAAATGAAAGAAAACAACTTGGTTTGACATAGAACAATGGTGGCCAAAACTTAACAATGGAGGAAAGAGAAAGTTTGGTTGGTGAAATGGCTAAGGAAGATGAAGAGGTTGGAAAAATCCAACTAAATATCAATGGTATAATCCAATACATTGAGCTTATGGTAAAAATCATGCAATCTAGCTTACTAACCATTCAATTCTTGATCTTTTCATCCAATGGTTTGATTTAGGTTAGCCTAAAATGATACCATAGGCTTGCATACACCAAATAAGTCCATGTTCCATAGCAAAAGACTAAACTACCCCTAGTTCAAATTGGATCCTTTTTCGAGCAACTTTTTTAGAAATTATTTTCTACCGGCTTTAATCTTCCAACAATAATTCATTTGATCATTAAACCTCTATTTTCATGTCTTAATATTCTCTTTTATCATTAAATATGATGTTAATTTCCATTAAAACTCAAAGGGTGTGAAATGACCATTTTGCCCTCAGTTCACCAAAAATTCAATTTTACCTGATTGCTTCCTAATAGCCTTTAATCCCCCTCTATTCATACAATCACATCATATAACATGCATACATGCCAAATTCAAGCATAAACACATAGTAAATCATAACAATTAAATCAAGGAAAAATTTTCCTAAGCAACCCTTTGTGGTTCAGGTTCTAGGTTTTAACTGAGGTGTTACATTCTACCCCCTTACAAATAAATTCGTCCTCGAATTTACTTTAAGGTTATAGGTAGAATAAAAACCTGACTCATGAAATAGGTGAGGGTATTTGTGTCTCATCTCAGCCTCACTCTCCCAGGTACACTGTTCTATATTTTTGTTACGCCACAGTACTTTGACCATTGGAATACTTTTATTCCGAAGTTGTCTAATCTGATGATTCACTATCTGTGCTGGAACTTCCTCAAATGACAATGCTTCATCGATTTAAATCTCTTGGGGTTGAAGTATATGGGACAGATCTGGAACATACTTCCTTAGCATAGAAATGTGAAACACCGAATGTATGTGACCCATATTAGGTGAAAGAGCTGGTCTGTATGAGACATTACCAACCCGATCCAAAATCTCAAAGGGTCCAATATACCTTGGTGACAACTTGCCTTTCTTTTCAAATCTCATCACTCCTTTCATACGAGAGATCTTCAGAAATACATGGTCACCCATTGAAAACTGTCCCTCTTTTCTTTTTGGATCTGCATAACTTTTCTGCCTGCTAAAAGCAGTCTTTATTCTTTCCTGTATAATAGGGATTTTCTCCATTATTTCTCTGATCAGATCTGGCCCCTCTAACTGCTTTTCACCTGGTTCTACCTAACATATAGGTGATCTGTACTTCCTACCATACAAAGCCTCATATGGTACCATCCCAATGGTAGAATGGTAGCTATTGTTGTAGGCAAACTCTATCAATGGTAGGAAGCGATCCCAATTGCCTTTTAGATCCAACACACATAAGCTCAACATGTCCTCCAATGTCTGAATAGTTCTTTCTGACTGTCCATCTGTCTGAGGATGAAATGTTGTGCTGAAATATAATATAGTACCCAATGCCTCTTGGAATTTTTGCCAAAACCTAGAGGTGAACTGAGTACCTCTGTTAGATATAATCACTGATGGAACACCATGCAATCGTACAATTTTGTCCACATAAAGCTAGGCATACAATGAAGTAATATAAGTTGTCTTTACTTCTAAGCAGTGAGCTGATTTGGTTAATCTATCCACAATCACCCATACTGAATCATACCCCTTATATGATCTTGGCAAACCCACCACAAAATCCATCGTTACCTGTTCCTATTTCCACTCTGGTAGCTGAATTTCTTGAAGAAAACCTGAAGGTTTTTGATGTTCAAATTTCACCTGCTGACAGGCTAAACACTTAGAGACAAACTTTGCTACATCACCCTTCATGTTTGGCCACTAATAAAGTTCCTTTAAGTCATGATACATTTTTGTTACCCCTAGATGAACTGTGTAAGGAGAGTTCATAATCTGTTCTTTGTACCCTTTAACATCTGGAACACATAATCGCCCTTTACATTTTAACACATCTCCCTCAATAGAAAAGTCAGGAGCTTTACCATTTCGAACCAAATCTCTGATCTTAATATACTGTGGATCTTCATTCTGGGAACTCTTTATCTCATCTATTAGCAATGATTTCACCTGGAACTATGCTATCAATATTGTCTCTTGTCCCTGTGATTCCAAATCCAAAGTTAAACCCTTAGCCATCAACTCCCGCAATTCTTGTACCAAGGGTCTTTCTGTAGCGGTCACATGTGATAAGCTCCCCATTGACTTTCTACTAAGGGCATCTGCCACCACATTTGCTTTTCCAAGATGATACAGAATCTGGCAGTCATAATCCTTTAGCAACTCGAACCATCTCCTTTGCCTCAAATTCAATTATTTTTGCTGCAAGATGTACTGTAAACTCTTATAATCAGTATAAATTTCACATCTCACCCCATACAAATAATGTCTCCATATCTTCAAAGCAAAAATTACTGCTGCCATTTCCAAATCATAAGTGGGGTAATTCACCTTATGTTTCTTCAACTAGAGGGAAGCATAAGCAATTACTTTCCTGTCCTGCATCAAAACACTACCCAAACCAATCCTCGAAGTAACACAATATATAGCAAAATTGCCTATCTCAAAAGGAAGAGTTAACACTGGTGCAGTGGTTAAACAAGTTTTAAGAGTTTGGAAACACTTTTCACACTCCTCATTCCACTAAAACTTCACCTGTTTTCGAGTTAACTCGGTCATTAGTGCAGCTATTCTGGAAAAGTCTTTAACAAACCGACGATAATACCCTACCATACCAAGGAAACTCCGTATTTCAGTGACTGTAGTGGGACGTGGCCAATTAGCAACTATTTCAACTTTCTGTGGATCTACCTTTATACCATCTTTGCTCACAACATGCCCCAGAAATACTACCTCTGTCAACTAGAACTCACATTTTGAGAACTTTGCATACAACTGATGATCTCGCAATATCTACAATGTGACTCTAAGATGCTCTTCATGTTCTTCTCTACTTCTGGAGTACACCAAGATGTCATCAATGAAGACAATTATAAATTTATCCAGAAATGGTTTGAACACCCGATTCATCATATCCATGAATGCTACTGGAGTATTTGTCTACCCGAATGGTAGCACTAAAAACTCATAGTGTTCATACCGAGTTCTGAAAGCTGTCTTTGAAATGTGTTCACCTTTAATCCGTAATTGATGGTACCCTGACCTTAAATCTATCTTGGAGAAGAAACAAGCCCCTTGTAACTGATCAAACAAGTCATCAATCATGGGCAAAGGATACTTTTTCTTCACTGTCACCTTGTTCAATTGTCGGTAATCAATGCACATCCACAGTGACCCATCCTTTTTCTTTACAAACAACACTGGTGCTTCCCAGGGTGAACTACTGGGCCGAATAAAACTTTTGTCACACAATTCTTGTAACTGCTTTTTCAACTCTGGTGGTGCCATCCGATATGGTAGAATGGATATAGGATCAGTACCAGGATATACCACAATCTCAAACTCAATCTTCCTCTCTGGTTGTAGTCTTGGAAGATCATATGGAAATACATTAGATAATTCTTTTACCACTAGAATCTGCTTTACCCCTTTAGATACCCTTGTAATGTCAACCACTGATGCTAAATAAGCAATACATCCCTTTTTCATCAATCTCTCAGCATGTACTGCAGATACTAACCTTAATATATGGATGTTAGCCTCCCCCTAAAAAATAAACTTTTCCTGCCTATCGGGTCAAAATTTTATCCTTTTCATTGCACAATCAATCGAAGCTTTATAAACAACCAACCAATCCATACCAAGGATAACATCAAACTCCAATATAGGTAACTTAATCAATTCCGCAGGCAAGGATCTATCACAAATTTTCATATCACTAAAATCATACTTATACCCTACAAAAATTTTATCTCCCATCAGTATGGCTATCTCTAAGGGCACATGTAAAGGTTTCCTACCCAACCCTAATTTCGTAGTAAAAATAGGTGATATAAAAGAATGGGTTGCACCGGAATCAAACAACACATAAGTCACTATATCATATATAGAAATCATACCTACTACTCTATCATGAGATCCCTGGGCCTGTTGTTGGGTAACTGCAAAGACACACCTCTGGCCCCTACCAGCTGTTACCTGTCCTACCGATGGACTCCGCTCTGCTGGTCTACCTCTACCTATACTCCTTCTACCCATCTGTACTGATGGTTGGGATGATCCTGCCTCTGAAGGTTATGAAGCTCTAGGCATAGGGCAATCTCTGTAAAAATGCCCAAACTGTCCACATTTAAGGCATGCCCCTGACCTGATACGACATGCCCCTGAGTGTCTCCTTCCGCAAAAGTACATGTGGGCACTGTTGATGTCATCTGGAATAGTCTAATAGGGCCTCAGAAGTAATTAGAAATAGGAGGCCTCATACTAATACCTCTACCAAAATCCTGCCTCTGACTGGGAGGTGGTAAGGACTGCACTGGCTTGAGAGAAGGTCTAGGTGCAAAAGTCTGGGATGTCCCCTCTCTAGGTCTACGGTACTCTCCTCCTCTTCCTTTCTTCCTCTGCTCCCTATCAGACCTTTCCTCCTTGTATTTAGCCTCCATCTGGGCTGCTTTATCAATAGCACAACTGAGGGAAGTAAACTTTATAGCCAACAGAATATTATACAGAGTTGCAGTAACCCTCTCCTGAATCGCCTAATCAGATCATCTTCAATAGGAGCAATCTTCCTGACATATTTGCTTAACCTTCTGAACTCTCTGGCATATTCCAAAATAGATAAGTTCCCCTGTCGCAGTTGCTCAAATTTCACAGTGTTACTCTCTCTTAAACCCTCTGTCATAAACTCATCCATCATTCTCTGTTTAAACTCTCCCCAAGTCATAGGATCATCACTGTGAATGTTATCATCAATATGCTCCATAAACCAGGTAGCAGCATCTACCTCCAGTAATAATCCTACCAAATCTATAGTCCTAGCATCAGAACAAGGTAGTGTACGAACCATCCTATCAACCCTATCAATAAAATCACTGGGGTCAGTACCATACTCCCCTGCAAAAGTATATAGTCGCAGTCTCATGATCTCCTCAACAGTTACACCACCCTCTGGGATAACTCTACGCGCTCTGTCTCCCTGTAATACTACTGGTTCCCTTTGAGGTACTGGTGGTATCACAGGCTATACCACTGGTTGTACTGGAGGTGGAGGTGGCTACTGTACTACTGCAGGCTATGCAGTAAAATGAGTCCGGATGGTCTATAAAATTTCCTGTCTCATTTCTTGCATCTCCTGTCTCCAGGGTGCATCACTCATCTGATCAGAATCAGTACGTCTCCATGACCGCAATGGTTCAGAATGAGTTCTCTATATAGCAGATGCATTTGAAGCAACCTCCGCTTCCTCACTAGATCCATGAAACTCACCCTCATCAATAGGCCTAGCATATCTATTTGCCCTTTTTGACATCTTAACACACTATTACAAATCAAAACAAAACAATCCAACACGTATAAGAATGTTTATATCATAGGTACGAAAAATTTCAAACAATGAAGAATACTGTCATTTTGACGATGTAGGAGAATCTTAGATTCCATGGTACATCTATTGCTACCAATATGCAAACTCTACAGGTTATAATAAACCTTTAGCTCTGATACCACCTTTGTCAAGACCCAACCTGGGAACCACGACGGTCCTAGGGTACCAGTGTTGCCTAAGCTACCAGTACCACAAAGAACCCAATTATCTATATGACATGGCAAGCAATTCAAATACAGCTCAAATATAGCATAACAATTCTACTAAAATTTCGACAGTATCTCCTCTATAATATGACAATGCCTCGCTGCAAAAATGCAATTAACACTTCCAATCTCACTTTGCAATCAATATCTATATCAACCACTAATATCAAATCAACACATATCTGTATATCTGTAACACCTCAGCTTAGCTTGAACCTATCCTTTATAGGAATTTTTGGGGAGAGATTTTTGTTTTCTTTATATTGTGATATTAATATGTATTTATGCATGGAATTAATATTTATGCATGTTATTTGAATTAGTTCTAGGCATAGAATTGGTTTAGAGACTGCTAGGACTTAATCGGCAAAATTTGAGTTTTTGGTGAATTGGGGGCAAAATGGTCATTTTTCGCCCGTCGGAATTTTATGGATTTAATATCATATTTAAAGAGAGAAAATAATTTAAAAACTTGAAAATGGCCTTATTTTATTTATTTGAGCAGTAGTTTAAGAAATAATCTCGGTCAAAAAATTTTTATCGGCACGTAGTGCGATTTCGGGGTTTCGGTTGCACTAAGGGTAATTTGGTCATTTCCTTTATAATATGGAGTTATCAAGTGTGTGAAACCTTATGGTATTAGTTTAGGCTTGATTTAATTCGATCGTTGGATCAAATGACTTTAAATTGAATGGTTAGATGAGTAGGTTGCAAAGTTGATAACCTAAGCTCAATGTATGGGATAATTGCCATTAGTTTGTGATTTGTTGTATCAAAAGTATGTGTAACCTATCTAAGTTGACTTTGGATTAGCCAATAGGATTAAAGTAAGAAGAATGGATGGTTGGAT